>CAUYLG010034754.1:0-24895 GCA_963573385.1 Cacajao melanocephalus | reverse complement strand
CTGGTCTTGTGTGAGTTTGCTGAGAATGATGTTTCCAGCTTTATCCATGTCCCTGCAAAGGACATGAACTCATCCTTTTTTATGGCTGCATAGTATTCCATGGTGTATATGTGCCACATTGTCTTTATCCAGTCTATCATTGATAGGCATTTGGGTTGGTTCCAAGTCTTTGCTATTGTAAACAATGCCACAATAAACATACGTGTACAGTGTCTTTATACTTTAATGTTTTATAATCCTTTGGGTATATACCCAGTAATGGGATTGCTGGGTCAAATGGTATTTCTAGTTTTATATCCTTGAGGAATCGCCACACTGTCTTCCACAATGGTTGAACTAATTTACACTCCCACCAACAATGTAAAAGCGTTCCTATTTCTCCACATCCTCTCCAGTATCTGTTGTCTCCTGATTTTTTAATGATGGCCATTCTAACTGGCGTGAGATGGTATCTCAATATGGTTTTGATTAAAACACCAAAAGCAATGGCAACAAAAGCCAAAATAGACAAATGGGATCTAATTAAACTTAAGAGCTTCTGCACAGCAAAAGAAACTATCATTAGAGTGAATCCAAGCATTTTTCTAGTGTTCTGACTCTGTGGAGAAGAGTAAAGGATCTGGAAAGATGTTGCAGTGGAAATATTCATACGCTGTGGGCAAATTATTCAGTGTTTCAGAACTTGTTTCTCTTGCCGGATGGAAAGCACTTTATTGGCTTCAGCATGCTAAAAAGGGCTATAACAAGATCTGAGGCTGTTCTTACAAGGTAGTCGTAAAGTGTGGGGACCGGATTCAGTGTGAACATTTACGAAGGTGACTTTCAAAGCTGTATATAGCTCACCCAGAGGTGAATGGTCCTGGTTTTCAGCCTCTGTTTGGGAGATGTGTGTTTCTTTTCCTGACTCTGCTGCTATATTGTTTGATGACCTTTAAGTCAGTTAGTTGCTCAATTTCTTTTCCTTATTTTCATCTGGAAAAGAGTGTGATGGTGTCTTAAATTAAGACATAATGAGAAAAACATATAAAACCCTCTGCTATGTAGCAATAAAATGAAAGAAGATGTTTTATAAGCGCACAACTTGGCCATTATAAGTAGCAACAAAGGAAGCCTAGCGTCAGGTCCTAGGGTTTGTTTTTATTTGAAGGAGCTGTAGTGTGGCATTTTAATAAGAGTTCCAAATGAAAGGGTACTTCCAGGCTGAGTCTCACTTTGAGGCTATAATGATAATGCAACTGTAAAATTATATTAAAGTGGGTTTAGGCAGAAGGCACATGAAAAGTACATTTATTTATAACCTGCATTTTGAGTGAAGGCATAGAACCTAAAAGGAAAGACTAAAATATTCAACATGGCATTTATCAAGTAAAGGATGTGCATGCACATGTGTGTGCATGTGTGCTGTGTATGTGTGTTTATGATTAGTAAAAACTCTTATTCCATCACCATTTGTTTAAACATGAAGTTTAAAGAAATCTTTTATTTCCTGAATTTTCTTTTTTCAAAAAGTAATTCTTGCTTGGGGTAAAAGTTGCAAACAATATAGATGTAAAACTTAGTAAAAAGTCTCAATATTCTGCCAACAGTTTTGTTTCTGTTCTTTCAGATGTTTTCTGCGTATACACTAGAATTCTTTTTCCAGAAATTAGCCCATACTGGCTAACGTAAGCCCACCCTGCTGCTGCTTGGGTTTGTTTTCACATAACACACAGCTTTTTATGTCCGTCTGTGGACATCTTTATCATTCTTTTTGATGGCTGAATTCTGTGTTTGTACCCGCATTTACGCAGTATCCTATTGAGAGACATCTGGATTATTTCCTGTTTTTTGCTATTACAAACAATGCTGCAGTAAATATCATTTTGTGTGTGTATTTGCTGTCTCACGTACTTTGGATTCATATCTAGGAGTGGAATTACTGAGGCAAAAGTTGTGGATGTTTACATTTTGCCAGTTGTTCTAAAGAGTTGATCAGTTTTTAGGGCTGAGGATTCCTCATCTCAGATGACATAAGGTCCTTGTTACACTCTCCGAGTGCCACCCTATAGGGTGGTCAGGGAGGGCCCCACTGAGATGCTGACATTTGAGCAGTGACCTAGAGTAGGTAAGGGAGTTAACTCACTACATATGGAGGCAGCCAGAGCCAAGACTCAAGGAGTTGCCTTCCTGATGTGTAGGAGGGGCAGTGAGGAGGCCAGGGCTGCCAGGGTATGTAGGAGACGTGGAACAAGGACCCACAGGGCACGTCGGGTGGGGTTTTGGAAAGATCTTGTAGACAGGTGCCCACTGGAGGGCTCTGACTTGGGTGTTGATGTAGTCGCTCTGCTATGCTGAGAGCAGACTCCAGGGGACAAGAATGAGGTGAGGGAAAGAGCTGACTATTGCAGGAAAGCCAGCAAGTGATGTGGGTAGGTGGGACCAGGCTAGTTTGAAACTGAGAAGTTCCCATTAATGAGCACATTATGTGCATTTAATTTTTGGTCTGCTGGATTAGGACTACATTTTTCTCAAGGATTCTCGAGTGTGAGAATGCTTGCGTTCTTTCATGTCTTAAAACAGCTTTTTGCTGTCTTTAAATATGCATGACATTCCAATTTGGTAAAGACATGTTGGGTCACTTCTCTTCCTTCTGGCTCAGTAGGCTGCATTCTTTTGTCTTCGGACTCCAGTGTTCGGGAGAAGGCTGCAGGTGGTCAGCCTTTCTCCACGTCACGGGCCACCCACTTCTTTCTCTGTGTTGGTAGTATCGCCAACCTTGGTAGATTTGTATTGCCCTGATTGGACTCCACTGATTTTTCTTGTCACATGCTGAACCCTTTCAAGCTATAGATTCAGTTACTCAATTTCAGGAAAGTTTTCCTGTATTATGTCTTAAATTTTCTTTTACTGTGCAATTGGTTTTGTTCTCGAGAATTAGCAGTTGTGTGTCTGCTGGATCTCTACTCCCATATATAACATCTTTCTAATCACTTTAATGGCTTCCTACATTCCACTTCCCCAAAGAGTCTCCGCTTTCACTGACTTTTTCAGCTTTCACTGACTTTTTCACCATTTCCATTTCACTTCTTGCCCTTCCTCACGTACTGTTTGTGGGTAATGGTGTTAGTGCTTTCCTCCATTGGTGTCCTCGACTCATCCCTTATCTTTCTTCAGTAAGGAACAGGGCCCACAGGGCAGGATATTCCTTGCTTTCACTTCTCACTTTGTTGAGAGAAATTTAAAAATGGCTCAAGATCTAGAGAAGCGAGTCTTGATTCTTGTTGTCATCCCTCAATTTTGTTCAGCAAATTCCTGTCTCTGGGAGATAGCCTTTGTGTCTGCTGTTCAGGGTTAAGGCCATTCTCTACTTTCATTATAGTTTGGATTTCCTTCTCTGTTTTGACTTTAACGGAAGGGAAGAGTAGATATTTTTTCTTTTATAAGAATCCCCATGTGGGCGCGGTGGCTCATGCCTGTAATCCCAGCACTTTGGGAGGCCGAGGCAGGCAGATCACGAGGTCAAGAGATCGAGATCATCCTGGCTAACATGATGAAACCTCGTCTCTACTAAAAATACAAAAATTAGCTGGGCGTGGTGGCATGTGCCTGTAGTCCCAGCTACTCGGGAGGCTGAGGCAGGACAATTGCTTGAACCTGGGTGGCGGAAGTTTCAGTGAGCCGAGATCGCGCCACTGCATTGCAGCCTGGCACCTGGCAACAGAACAAGACTCTGTCTCAAAAAAAAAAAAAAAAAAAAAAGAATCCCCATATAGGCCTGATGTGGTGGTGGCTCATGCCTATAATCCCAGCACTTTGGAGCCCGAGGCAGGTGGATTGCTTGAGCTTAGGAGTTTGAGATTAGCCTGGGCAGCATAGTGAGACCCTGTATATAAAAATGCAAAAATTAGCATGATGGCATGTGCCTGAAGTCCCAGCTACTCAGGAGGCTGAGGTGGGAGGATTGCTTGAACCCAGGAGGTTGAGGCTGCAGTGAGCTGAGATTGTACCACTGCATTCCAGCCTGGGTGATGGAGTGAGGCCCTGTCTCAAAAAAGAAAAAAAAAATCCCAGACATATAGCTTAAAAATTATCTTTTGTGAAAAAGTAATATATTACAGTATATAAAATTCAACATATTTAACAGGGAGAATGAGGGAAAAGATTATCTTCTGCCCCTGTCCCTTAGCTTCCAGTTCCCAGCCCCGGAAAGCACAACCATATAGAACACATTCCTAGAGTGGAATTGCTTTGTCAAAGGATATATGCATTTGTACATTTGGTAGATACGGCCAAATTGCTCTCCATAGAAGCCATCAGTATATATACGCTATCAGCAAAAAATGAGAGTGCCAGTTTCCTCACCTTCTTACCAACATGATGATGTTCAAAACTTTTCAAATTTTTGCCATTCTAATAGGTAAAATAGATTTTACTCCTGCCTCAGCCTCCTGAGTACCAGGACTGCAGGTGTGCTCCACCACACCTGGCTCCTCAACCACCTATATTCACAGGAAATGAAAATCAAAACTATCAAATCTATTTTACCTATTAGAATGGCAAAAAATTGAAAAGTTTCAAACATCACCGTGTGGAGAATATCCACAGCCTAAGTGTGAGCCTGATGGTTTTTGTTCTATGGTGTATTAACATGAACTAGCCGAACTTAGGCTCACATTTGATAGCTTCATCTTAGTAAGCATGCCCCTTTGGTTAAATAAACTGGCTGTGCATATTCTCCAGGGAAAAAGTTACTACTAATTCTTAGAAAACTAATGCATACATGAGCAAAGAAGAAAGATGCTCAAATTCACATTTTAGAATGATTTTTTGTAGAAGTATGGGGACTAGATTAAAAGGGAGTGAAGCTGGAGGCAAGAAACTTGTTAAGAGGTTACTGAAACAGTCTGGATGATAAATAATAAACTGAGGCAGTGACTAGGAAAATCAGAACAGGCTGAATCAACAGATACCTAGATGAAAATAACAGGACTTGGTCAACAGATCTTGGAGAGGAAGGAGTTGTTTCCTTCCGTCTCTCCTGAAGTAGGGAGTTCAGCCATCAGAAATGGTTGGTGGGTCCCAGAATCTGTCACAGCTTTTCCTCTTTCTGTGATTTGGTATGTGCAGTTCTCTCTAGTTTTGGAAGGCTTTCACCAACTTTTTGACAATTTCTGTATTTTCTGAAAGTTAGGCATTCCTCCTTTCTTCTGCAATTCCCAGTGGATACCTGTGTAATTACTGTGGTCATATCACTGTCATTGTTTGTCTCTCAATGTCTGATGAGGGTCTATGTTCTGCTCATCTCTTTTTTTGTTGTTCTTGCATCTCTGATCTTTTTTAAATGTTTGATATTCTTTTTATTTTCTTTTTTGGATGGTATCTTGCTCTGTCACCTGGGCTGGAGTACAGTGGTGCAATCATGGCTCACTACAGCCTTGACCTCCTGGGCTCAAGCAGTCCTCCCACCTCAGCCTCCCAAGTAGCTGGGGACCACAGGAGCACACCTCCACAGCTGGCTAATTTTCGTATTTTTTGTAGAGACAAGGTTTCACCATGTTGCCCATGTGGTCGAACTCCTGGGCTTGATATTCTTTATTTTATTGTGGTAAGAACACTTAACCACATTTGTTGATCTACTACACTTGCTGATCTACCCTCAACAAGTTTTTAAGTGTGCAACACATCATTGTTGACTCTAGGTACACTGTTGTACAGCAGATCTTGAGAGCTTATTCATCTTGCTTAACTGCGACTTTATGTCCGTCGATTAGTGATTCCCCATTTCCCTCCCTGTAGCTCCAGGTAACCTCCATTGTACTCTTTGATTCTATGAATTTGACTATTTTTGGTACTTCATATAAGTGGAATCATGCAGTATTTGTCTTTCTATGATTGCCTTATTTCATTAGCAAAATGTCCTCAAGATTCATCCGTGCTGTTGCATTGGGATTTCTTTTTTTTAAAAAGACTGACTAATATTCCATGATATGTATATACCACGTATTGTTTGCCCCTTCATCCATTGATGGGCATTTAGTTGTTTCCACATCTTAGTTTCACTTCTTTGAGGAACCTGCATACTGTCTTCCATAGCAGCTGCTCCATTTTACATTCTCATAAACAGTGCACAAAAGTTCCAGTTTCTCTACATCCTCACCAGTACTTCTTGTCTTTTGATTTTTTGGAAATAGCCATCCTGACGATGTGTGTTTTGTTCATCTTATGTCTCTAGCACCTAATGGGATATTTGAACAGGGTGTCTGAAACTTTTAGTCTAGCAGATAGGGAATTTCACATTAGCAGACTCAGAATATAAAAATGTAACTTTACCTCTCTGTACATGATCATAACTTCACTCTCTAGCCATTGTTTTTCCACTAAAGGCAGCGAAGATTCTTTGGGGATGAGTGTTCTGGCCCCATCACTGATGCTTTTGTTGGCCATGAAGGCTTTGCTGGTTGTTGGTGCTGTCCATTCCTCTGTGCTCCCTTTTTCTTTATGTTAGTCCCACTGGGCCCCCTCCTTTCTGACTGTGAGAGTTCTCCAGGCTTGCAGGCTTGCAGCTGTTTCAGTGCCTCTCTGGGGCATGCACCCTGGGACGTGCTGTGTGGGTCTCAGTCCCGCCCTCCTGGTGCCCAGGCCTGCCGACGGCTGAGCCTTAGGCCTGCACTCTGGGAAGAACCAATGATGTGCCTGGGATTTCTGTTAGCTAGATTGCTCATAAATGCCAAGTCTTAGTCTGGGATGGAAAGAGGTAGTGGATCTGGACTTCTTTTCAGATACTTAGCAGCATCTTGAAAACTACTTTGTTCTTCCAGTGGAAAATCCTGGGTTCCAAGAGCTATCTGCTGTGCATTTATGGGCCTATTTTAGAGCAGAATACCAAAATATTCGCCATAATTTTAAAAATAAATATCAAATAATTTAAAAATTGGTACAGTCTGCCAGGAGCCCAGTGCACAGTGGCAACATCCAGCCTGTGAGGCCGCCTGGTGTGGCTTGGGAACCCACAGAAGCCGTCACTGAAGCCCAACAAACCCCTCATTCTAACTTAACTGTGTCAAGGAGTGGTGTCTGGAGAAGGGCGAGGCCGCTTGTATCACAGAGTGTCAGCTTGCTGGGAGCCAAATGAATTCCGCAATGATATGTGCAGAAAAGAGGTCCAGGGCGTTTTCAATTGTGCTTCAAGGGCTTAGAAAGCCCAAAAATTGAGATCGATGCAGGAGACCCTGGGAGAGTCTGGGTGTTTACCTCCCAAGAAATTGAATAAGTTGTCGCAGAGGTTTCCTAATAAACTTCACCTAAGATTAAAATGGAGAAGGATTTTCAATGATTTCTGAACTATGGCTTCTGACAATTATGCAGAAGCATTTTACGGATGTTTGCATTGCTATGACCTCTTTGAAGGGTAGAAGGAGGCAAAACACTTTTCCACCCTTTGGAATCATAGTATGGGTACAAGTTATGTTTTATCTTGAAATAAAATCCTCTGGAGAGAAAAAATAATTTAAAGATTAATTATGCTTGTTTATATTTATAGGAGAGATCGCATTGTTTGTGATCTTTGATAGTATCATAGCCCAGGACAGAATTCCAGAGCCTTTCATTTCTTTTCTTATTCTGTTTCCATTAAAATAGAAAGCTGAAACCAGAATTATAGGTCATCAGGAATGATAAGTATTTTGGCTCTAACTGATCAGTCTGAATATGCATTCAGGTTGAATATGGATGCAGAGATTATAGAGAAATTTTTTTTACTGAAGGCCACTTTTGGCATTCTTTCAGTTTCTGAGTCAACAAGCATGTCACACTTAAAAGCAGGAAGATTATGTTTTTTATTTTGTTGTTGTTGTTGTTTTTGGGACAAGGTCTCTCTCTGTCACTCAGCCTGGAGTGAAACATGACCATGGCTCACTGCAGCCTTGAACTCCTGGGCTCAAGCAATCCTCCCACCACAGCTTCCAGAGTAGCTGGGATTACGAGCACCTGCCACCATGCCTGGAAATTTACAATTTTTTTGTAGAGGTGAGGTCTTGCTGTGTTGTGCAAGCTGGTCTCAAGCTCCTGGCCTTAAGCGATCCTTCTGTCTTGTCCTCCTAAAGTGCTGAGATTACAGATGTGAGCCCACATCCAGCCCAAGTGTTTCTATTTAGTTAATAATAGTGAGTAGATTCCTAATCCACTTTTTGATTGCATTTGATTCTGGAAAATTTTTCTTTATATCATTTTGCAGCATTTCGGTGTAGTTTTTAAATATGGCAATCAAAAAATGTATTTCTGGCTGGGCATGGTGGCTCAAACCTGTAATCCTAGCACTTTGGGAGGCTGAGGCAGGTGGATCACTAGATCAGGAGATTGAAACCATCTTGACTAACATGGTGAAACCCCATCTCTACTAAAAATACAAAAAATTAGCCAAGTGTGGTGGCACATGCCTGTAGTCCCAGCTACTCGGGAGGCTGAGGCAGGAGAATCACTTGAACCTGGGAGGCGGAGGTTGCAGTAAGCCAAGATCATGCCACTGCTCTCCAGCCTGGGCAACAGAGCAAGACTCCATGTCAAAAAAAAAAATACATTTCTTTAATTTGTGAGGAAAACTGTCAACTATTGGGGAAGTCAAACTCGTGGAGATGTAGCTGCCTACATTGCAGTTTGGTCATATCAAGATATCCTAACAGAATTTAAAAATTATGATATTTTGACTAAGATTCAAGCTGTTCCAGATAATGTTTACTGAAATACACTACTTGAGTAAATCACCTGAGATCACAGAAATGGTCTTTATCAGCATCATCAAAGTCATGAAGAAATAGTTTTCCTCATTTTAAATGTCCTTGTGACACCTTTCTCATTAGCATCCCATGTATTTCAGTGTGGAAAAGCAGACACTGGGACTCACTGTCCATACTGCATGTTGAAAAGGCTGATCGCCCATGACTGTAGTGTGATTTAAAATGTCTATCCAGCTGGTACATTGGCTCATGCTTGTAATCCCTGCAGTTTGGGAGGTCAAGGAGGGAGGATTACTTGAGTCCAGTTTGAGACCAGTCTGGGCGACATAGTGAGACCCCTATCTCTATAAAAAAATTCAAAAATTAGCTGGGCATGATGGTACATGCCTGTAGTCCTAGCTACTCAGGAAGTTTAGGTGGGAGGATCGCTTGAGCCTGGGTGATTGAGGCTACAGTAAGCTGTGATCATGCCACTGTACTCCAGCCTGGACAACAAAGTGAGACCCTGCATTTTAAAAAAAAGTTTATTCATCTTTTAGTATTGAGTGAAGATTAGATTATTTAGATCCATGGTCCCCAACCATCAGGGACTGGTTTCGTGGAAGACAGTTCTTCCATGGAGCAGGGTTGGGGGATGGTTTTGGGATGATTCAGCCATATTACATTTATTGTACACATTATTTCTATTATTATTATTATATTATAAGACAGAATGAAATAATTAGACAACTCACCTCAACGTAGAATCAATGGGAGCCCTGAGCTTGTTTTCCTGCAACTAGATGGTCTCATCTGGGGGTTATGGGAGACAGTGATCAATCATCAGGCATTAGATTCTCATAAGGATCATGTGACCTAGATCCCTTGCATATGCAGTTCACAATAGGGTTCATGCTCCTGTGAGAATCTAATGACACCACTAAGCTGACAGGAGGTGAAGCTCAGGTGGTAATGCTCACTTGCCTACTGCTCACCTCCTGCTGTGTGGCCCGGTTCCTAACAGGCCATGGACTGGGGTTGGAGACCCCTGATTTAGATCATCAGCTCTGCTCTAAGGAAAACAGCAGTGTTGTAGGCTGGCACGAAGTGCAACTTCTTTTACTCTATGTAGCAACTCCTTTTCTTTCCAGTCCTCCTTCAGTTTAGATCCCTGGGACCCTTTTCCACTTTGTACCTTGGTCATTGTATATGAACCTCAAACATGAAAGGTGCTAGTGAGACCTCATCTCTACAGAAAAATTTAAAAATTAGCTGGCCATGGTGGCACACACCTGTAGTCCCAGTTACTTGGGAGGCTGAGGCAGGAGGATCCCTTAAGCCCAGGAGTTTGAGGTTGCAGTGAGCTCTGTTGGTGCCACTGCACTCCAGCCTGGGTGACAGAGAAAGAGCCTGTCTCTAAAAACAAAACAAAACAAAGCAAAACAAACATGAAAGATGCTGATTCATACCCTGCAAAGAGGTTCCATTTGGCAGCAAGTTGAAATTATCTACTGGTTTGTACATGAGCTAGCACTTCCTCTTCCACATGGCATGCCATTGCTGTTCCTTGATGTTCAGTGTTGTTCGATAGAGGAATTTTCTAATACCTTGTTTTCTTTTCTCTCTGACCAAAACATTTATCATTAACTTTGGGGCCGTTCTAAAGAATGTTCCATTAGTGTATGTTTTGTACTGGTTTTTGTTTTGTTTTGTTTTTTGTTTTTTTGCCTCTGAAGAGTGCAACTTTCAATGATGCCTCTATAGTTGTGGTCTTTTCCTTTTGGTAATGAAATGCATCAGTTTTGCTCAGAGCAACATTATTTTGCCCTTGAAGAACTTGGTTGGTTTACCAAAGAGACCATCAAACTTTGAAAGTGATACGGAAAGTTTATGCGGTTTCTGCAGCTGTTTCAGAAGCTTCATAAAAATAAAGAGTCTGGGCTGGGCGCAGTGGCTTATGTCTGTAATCCTGGTGCTTTGGGAAGCCAAAGCAGGAGGTTTGTTTGAGGCCAGGAGTTCGAGACCAGGCTGGGTAACATAGGGAGACTCTGCCTCTACAAAAAATAAGAAAAATTTAACAACCTCACAATAACAAACAAACAAAAAACAATGAAGGACTCTGGCTTTAGAAGCAGATGAATCCAAGGTCTGGTAAATTCCAATTTTTTATTATTCACCATTGTGCTTTCTATTTGCATTTCCCTTTTTTAAGTGCCTGAGTGGTATATCAGTTGATGCATAGAGCATGTGTCTCTCCAGCCTGCAGTTTAGTTCTAGTTAATAGTGACCCCCCCAATTGTTAAGAGTTATATTTATGCCACTCACAAGGTGACTTTTATACTTCATCAAATCATTTTGCTCTATCAATTCTTCTGAAATGATGTAATGCTACGAAATAGGAAAAGGTGAAAACTGCTAATTTTAACAGATACAGACACAAACACATATGTAAACACCAGTACATAAATATTATGAAAATATATTGTGAAAAAGCAGTAACTTGTAGGACGAAGATTAACTACAGTGTTAGCAGTGCAAGTATAAATTTCAAACTTAATGATTATATAAAGAATGAAACAGGAGTTCAGTGACCATAATACTTTGACGTTTCAAATTTGTGGAATATATGTGAACAAATTTTTTTTTTTTTTTTTGAGACAGAGTCTTGCTCTGTCTTCGGGCTAGAGTGCAGTGGCAAGATCTTGGCTCACTGCAGCCTCCAACTCGCTAGTTCAAGGGATTCTCCTGCCTCAGCCTCCCAAGTAACTGGGACTATAGGCACACGCCACGACGCCCTGCCAATTGTTGTATTTTTAGTACAGACAGGGTTTCACCATGTTGGTCAGGATGGTCTCAATCTCTTAACCTCGTGATCCACCCGCCTCGACCTCCCAAAGTGCTGGGATTACAGGTGTGAGCCACCGCGCCAGGCCCTTTTTTTTTTTGAGACAGAGTCTCGCTCTGTCACCCAGGCTGAAGTGCAGTGGCGTGATCACGATTCACTGCAGCCTCTGCCTCTCAGCTTAAAGCAATTCTTCTGCCTGAGCCTCCCACGTAGCTAGGACTACAGGCAGGCACTACCACATCTGGCTAATTTTTGTATTTTTAGTAGATATGGGGTTTCACCATGTTGGCCAGGTTGTTCTTGATCTCCTGATCTCGTGATCTACCCACCTCAGTCTCCCAAAGTGCTGGGATTACAGGCATGAGCCACCATGCCCAGCATTTTTTTTTTTTTTGAGACAGAGTCTTGCTCTGCCACCCAGGCTAGAGTGCAAGGTATGAGCTCAACACTGCAACCTCCGCCTCCTGGGTTCAAGCTATTCTCCTGCCTCTCCCTCCTCTGTAGCTGGGATTACAGGTGCCCACTACCACATCCAGCTAATTTTTGTATATTTAGTAGAGACAGTGTTTCACCATGTTGGCTAGGCTGGTCTGGAACTCCTGACCTCAAACTGGTCTGGAACTCCGCTCGCCACAGCCTCCCAAAGTGCTGGGATTACAGGTGTGAGCTACCTCGCCCGGCCCATTTGTTTCTTTTGAAATAGGAATTCCCAGTGTAGCATTTGATGCACTTCCATGGGCCTCCATGTGTCCTCCATCTGCACGCCGTGTGTGCATTGGACTGGAGCCATTTGGTGACAAGGACCGTGGTAGAGGCCAGTCTGAGAGTGCACCTGGTGGATCCTTAAAGATGCAACCTTTGGGAACCTTGAACCTTTGGTTGCTGTAAGCAAGTAAATCCCCTAGTTGATCATCACTCAGAAATTTTGGCTGAGCAAGGCCTATGAGGAAATTGATTTCTTGACAGATACTTTTGGAAGGTCTTTAAGGTATTCCCTTTACTGATCACATAACTTTTTTAAATGTTTTCTATAACTTAGTGACTTTGGTCACATTTTTCTTTCACTTATTCAAGAAATATGTATTAAGGGCTTACTGTATGCTAGGCACTCTGCAAGACAAGACAGCATTTTTGCCCTCATGGAACTAATGGTTTGTATATATGATTTTCTCCTGTATCATATCCAGTCTGTACTTTGCTGCTTATTTTTCTAATTTTTCTATTTCTTACCTATTATGTTTCAGATCCATAAACTGTTTTGTCTATGTCCTTATTTCAAATTATTTTGTTCTCCAGTCTAAACATACAGTAACAGTTGTAGCATTAACCTTTGTGCATTAAAGGTAAAAATTCCATCCAAAAAATTTCAGATATTTTTATTTTAAAATTAGACAGGGTCTCCCTCTGTCATCCAGGCTGGAGTGCAGTGGTATTATCACGGCTCACCGCAGCCTTGAACTCCTGTGCTCGTATGATCCTCCCACCTCAGCCTCCCAAGTAGTTGGGTGTACAGGCCTGTACCACTATGCCTGGCTAATTTTTAAATTTTTTTTTTGTAGAGATGGGGCCTTGCTATGATGCCCAGGTAGTCTCAACCTCCTGAGTTCAAGTGATCCTCCTGCCTCCGCTTCCCAAAGTGCTTCCCCACTGGCATGAGCCACCATGCCAGGCCAAAAATTCAGGTATAACACAAGAAATACATTCTTTTTCTTTTTCATTTTTTCGAGATGGAGTCTCGCTCTGTTGCCCAGGCTGGAGTGCAACGGCGCAATCGTGGCTCACAGCAACCTCCACCTCCCGGGTTCAAGCGATTCTCCTGCCTCAGCCTCCTGAGTAGCTGGGATTACAGGCTCAAGCTACCATGCTCAGCTAATTTTTGTATTTTTAGTGGAGAGAGGGTTTTGCCATGTTGGCCAGGCTGGTCTCAAACTCCTGATCTCAAGCGATCCGCCTGCCTTGACCTCCCGAAGTGCTGTAATTACATGCATAAGCCACCATGCCCGGTCAAGAAACACATTCCTATAAAAATCCAAATATATAGAAATAGGGTAAATATGAAGTCACCCCTTATATTCCCCAGCCCAACTGCCTCTCAAGAGCCATGAAACAGCCTATGTTCTGCATTTTTGCTAATAGTCTTGTCTCTTAAGTTAGTCTGCGTGATGAGTTTAAAAATACCTCATTGCTTTAGCTCGTATTTGTTGCTATTAGATGGGTTAAGCATATTTTCATATGTTTAGCAGTCATTTGTTTTTTTCTTTTTGTGAATTGCCTTTTCATGTCCTTTGCCTTTTTTTCTGTTGGACTGTTTGTTTCTTCTTGAGTTAATTTTGGTAATCTATGTTTTCCTAGAAAATGATCTGGTTTGCCTAGTTTACAAATCCTTATGTGTAATTATGTCCTCTTTCTTGTTTCTAATTTGGGGACCTTCCTTTTTTCTTTCTTGATTAGATTTGCCAGAGGTTCTATCTTGTTAGCCCTTTCAAAACACCAGCTTTTCATTTTATTCATCTTCAAGGTCATTTAAAAAATGTTTTCTGTTTAATTAATTGCCATTTTTATCTTTATTCATTTCTTCATCCTGCTTTTTTGTGGGCTCAGAGAAGACCCCTTTGTATAGAGGAAGGTGGGAACAAAGGTTCAAAGATAGTTGTTGGGGGTCGGGAAAACAATTGTTGGCATCATTCTCCTCTACTCCCTCACCCTCAACTGCCATCACAAATACAGGCAGTTCAGAATCCATCAAGAAATAAGAGTCAGGAATGAGGCAGACTGAATCAGGCTATCAGCTTTGTTAATAAGCCTGAAGTATAGTGTTAGGTCTTATGTTTAAATCTTTAATCCATTTGGAGTTAATTTTAGTGTAACGTGTAAGAAAGGGGTCCAATTTCAGCTTTCTGCACATGGCTAGCCAGTTTTCCCAACACCATTTACTGAAGAGGGAATTCTTTACCCATTGCCTTTGTAGGGACATGGATGAATCTGGAAACCATCATTCTCAGCAAACTGACACAAGAACAGAAAACCAAACACCACATGTTCTCACTCATAGGCGAGTGTTGAACAATGAGAACACGTGGGCATAGGAAGGGGAACATCACACACTGGGTTAGATTGGGGGGTGGGGGACTAGGGGAGGGACAGCAGGAGGTGGGTAGGCTGGGGAGGGAAGACACTGGGAGAAATGCCTGATGTAGGCAACGGGGGAGGGGGACAGAGACTACAAACCACCATGGCATGTGTGTACCTACACAACAACCCTTTGGGATGTGCACATGTACCCCAGAGCTTAAAGGACAATAAAAAATAAAAATAAAAAATAAGTCTAAAGTAGAGAGTAATACCTGACTTAAGATCACGGTCAGGCTAGTAACCCTTCCCTCTGAGTTAAACTTAACCAATAGAATAAGGCATTTAGAATAAATGCTTTGAGAGGTTTGATAAGAAGCCAGTTATGAATAAATGAAATGAATAAATCAATCACTCAGGGGCACTTCGGGCCAAATGGCCTCAGGGCAGTTCAGTATTTCAGTTCTGTTTGGAGGCCTAGATCAGGAACAAAGAAAAATGACTTGGTCTCTGGTTGGTGGCTGATTAAACTGGGCCAGAATTGGCAGAAGGAGGTGATCCTGGGGCTTCAGACTAGTCAGGGAGGCAAGTGAGACCAGCAGGGCATGGAAGAAAACAGGAAGAGGCAGGAGTTGGGGCTTCAGCTTCTTTCCAGCATGCAAACCCTGCTTGGAGGGAGTGTGATGCTGGGACAGCCGAAAGAGGAGCAGCTGGGGGGCCAGAGAAGGGCGTTGCACATCCAGAACCCTGATGGCAGGAGAGTGGCGAGGATGGGCGTACCTCCAAGTGTGAGGAAACTTGTGGGGGACTGACGATGAGTCATTCTTCAGGCTCTCTGGGATGCTTGTTCTTTCCCCAAATTAGTTTAACATCTGCTTTGGAATCAAAAGGGTAACTGCTTTTCTCTTTCTGGCTAATTAAACAAATGCAAATGTATGCATAGCCTTACTGTATCCTCACACAGCCTGGGAGGGAAGCACAGTGTGGGTGGCAGGTACATGATGCCAGAAGCAGAGGGTGTTCAGTGCTGGGGTGGGAGGACAGCAGGAGGATCTGTCCTGGTGCCAGACATCTTCCATCCCTACAGGACCTCTCAAGGTCATGCTGCATGACCTTCGGCATATGAATTCACCTGGCACTGCAGTATCGTTTTTTGTTTTTTTTTTTAAATGAAGATATACCAGTGTATTGTAACTCGTAAGCCCACAAACTTCTTGTTTCTAACCAGGTACTTACAGGAAGACCTTGCTTTTATGTTTTCACAGGGAGGGCATGATGAACCTTGTCTTATAGCTCATGAGAAGGCCAACTTCACTAACCACTCCTGGCTGGGTGTGGTATGTTTCCCTCTGTAATTAGTTCCTCTGTGTACTTTCTTATGGAAAAATTTTATGCTTTAGAATAAAATTTAAAAGTCACCTAAAGAGATGGTTTGGTTAACATGGAAGTCAAGTTCCTCTTAGTAGAAATGAGCAGTTATAGTCAGACTTTATAGATATTACAAAGAAGAACAATATATTTCTAAATGACAGGTCAAATTTCAGATTTTGTTTAGCAATTTGTATATTCATTATGATCTGCTAACCCATCTATTTTGGAAAAACTCTCTCAAACTGGGTTTTTCCTCTACTCTCACACCACAACAACAGTCATCAACATGGAAAAAGACTTCCGTGACCAAATGTGTGGGGGTTTCTTTCCACAAGCAGTGGACACCAGCTGGGTGTTTTCCAGTTCAACTCTGACACTGTGTACCTGGAGAGAGCATCAGATCCCACAGGGCGAGACTCAGGCCCCAAGGCTGCCCCCTTCCCCAGATGCCAGTCTCAAGTCTGGGCCTCTGGAACTTCTGACCAACTGGCTTCACGTTGGGGTCCCATGACTCCCTCTTTCGGTTCAACTAATTTGCTGGAACGGCCCACAAAACTCAGGGAAACACTTACTTACATTGACCAGTTTATTATAAAGGATATAGCAAAAGGATACAGATGAAGAGATGCATAGGACAAGGGATGGGGAAAGGGCATGGAGCTTCCGTGCCCTCCCTGGTTGCACTACCCTCCAGAAACTTCCAGGTGTTCAGCTGTCCAGATGCTCTCTGAACTGTGACCTCTTGGGTTTTTATGGAGGTTTCATAGCCTAGGCACCGTAACCACGTAGAAATGTGATTGGACAAAAGGTACATGATCTAAACCTAGCATGCCTGTCTCTTCAAGACTTCTCTTGATCTCTCTGGGTGTGGGTAGCACTTCCTCTAGGGTATGGGTAGGACTGTCTCTGAATTGAGGGATTCTGACCCATAATTAGATTAGGGTCCTGCCTTGGGCAGGTGAAAGGACAGGAGAAGTTCACAGAGAGAGATTCTGTTTCCTGAGGCCTAAAGTGCCCTGAAATTATAAAAAGGACTATAGGCTTTAGGAGCTAGGAACCGGTTCCTAATGCCCGTAGTCATTGTTATAATTTGTTTTTTACATATATATGAATCTCATTATGTATATATATATCATAACACCATACCATCAGATAAACAATTTCTATTCATGCCCATTTTCCAGTAATAAAATCTGGATCTGTTGCTGGATAGGTGAAACTCAGAAACCCATGTAGCTTTTTAACTTTTTTACCCCTGGGAGTGTGCTTTTTCATCCAGAATCATTAGGGTCTCCTGGGTACCCTGCTCTGAGGACTCTCATTCTAACAGTCTTTGCAAAAATTAGCCAAACATCTGTTTGAAACTCACTCAGTCATTTTCATCTTTGCCTTTCTCCTAGTTATTTTTAGGGTTGATAAATTTATTTTCCAAGAGCAAACAGCATTTTAAAACTTTAATTTTTGGCTAGCACTTCAGAATTCTTGTTCTGTGGAGAGCTGGCCGGTTGCCCATTTAGGAACTTAGCCTGCACGCAGGTTCCCTTCAGCTGAAGAGCATTGGTCTGGAGTCATCCATCCAGCTCCTGGAGCTTGGCTACCCTGATACTGCCTGGCCTGCCTACAAATGAACACCTCAACATGCCATTATAGTCTGTCATCTTACTCTGTTCTTACAGAATCCACGAGAGATTTAGAGTCCGAGCAAAGGATGTCTTGTCCAGGGTTTAATTATTTCCACAATTAAGAAAGCCTTCCTCAGGTTGAATTGAATTTCCCTTCTGCAGTATAAGCCATGAATTTACAAAGAGAGTCTGATGCTGTCAGGATGCATAATTGTTGTTATGCTTCAGTAGTTTTTTTTTTGAGATAGGGTTTTTCCCAGGCTGGAGTGCAGAGGCACAGTCACCTTCAACTTCCTGGGCTCAAGCATTTCTCCCATCTCAGCCTCCAAAGTGGCTGGGACTACAGGTGCATACCACCACAACTGGCTAATTAAAAAAAAAATTTTTTTTTTTAGAGATAAGGGCTCATTATGCTGCCCAGCCTTGAACTCTTGCATGCAAGTAATCCTCCCACCTCGGCCTCCCAAAGCGCTGAGATTCCAGGTGTAAGCCACTGTGCCCAGCCTTAAATAGATTTAAAAAATTACAAAACTGTTACATGTTCATAGTAGACAGTGTAGAGAAATTTAAAAACCATAAAGAAAATTAAAATGTCCTATTATTCCACCACCTAGATAACCATTCTTGTTTTTTTTTTTTAATTTTTTATTTTTGGTGTTTGAATCTTGCTTTGTTGCCCAGGCTGGAGTGCAATGATGCGATCTCACTTACTGAAACCTCCACCTCCTGGATTTAAGTGATCTTCCTGCCTCAGCCTCAGAGTAGCTGGGACTACAGGTGCATGCATACCACCATGCCCAGTTGATTTTGTGTTTTTAGTAGAGACCGGGTTTCACCACGTTAGCCACACTGGTCTCAAACTCCTGACCTAAGTTGATCCGTCTGCCTCAGCCTCCCAAAGAGCTGGGATTAGAGGCATGAGCCACAGTGCCCAGCCTAACCATTCTTAATATATAGCTTCTTTTCAGTCTTTTTTCTATGCCTAAATGTAAATATGAGTGCCTACTGAATACACTTTACAGTTTGTATTTTCCACCAAAATATATTGTCATCATTGTTCTCTATCACTGGATATTTTACAGTATCACTTTCTATTCTAAGATGCCATAAATTCACATATATTCACATTTATATAAATGTTTAAATATAGTATTTTTAACATTTATAGTATATGTCATATTTCTATGGAGATAGCATGAATTCACTTCTATTCACTGCCATAAAATTCATACTTTAAAAGTGAACAATACAGCGATGTGTTTGTATCTTCACAAAATTGCACAACAATTACCACTGTCAAATTCTAGAACATTCCATTACCCACCCCAGAAAACCCAGGGCAGTAATGCTCCCTCCCTCATCCTGTGGCAGTCACTCAAGTACTTTCTGTCTGTCTGGATTCCCTTCTTCTGGACATTTCGTAGAAGTGGAATCTTACAATATATGGTCTTTTGTGTGTGTGGCTTCTCTTTTTTTTTGAGACAGGGTCTTGCTCTGTCACCCAGGCTGGAGTGCAGTGCTACAATCTCAGCTCACTGCAACCTCTGTGATCCTCCCACCTTAGCCTCTCAAGTAGCTGGAACCACAGTTGTACACCACCACGCTTGGCTAATTTTTTGTATTTTTGGTAGAGACAGGATTTTGCCCTGTTGGCCAGGCTGGTTTCAAACTTCTGGGCTCAAGTGATCTTCCTGCTTCAGCCTCCCAAAGTGCTGGGATTATCGGCATGAGCTACTGTGCCCAGCCTGTGTGGCTTCTTTTGTTCAACATAAGGTTTTCAGGGTCATCCATGTATCAGTACATTATTCCTTTTTACTGACGGATAGTATTTCATTGTGTGGATGTGCACTTTATATTTATCCATTCATCAGCTAATAGCCATTGGGTATTTTCTGCTTTATGGCTACTGTGAATACTGCTACTGTGAACATTTGTCTGCAAGTTTTTGTTTGAACATCTGTTTTCAGTTCTTTTGGCGATATACCAAGGAGAGGAGTTACTGGGTCATAATGGTAACTGCGTTTAACTTTTTGAGGGACTCTCAAACTGTTTTTCCCAGTGGCTGTACTTTTTCACATTTACATAAGCAATGTATGAGGGTTCCAGTGTTGCCACATCCTCATCAGCACTTGTTAATGTCTGTCCTTTTGGCTGGAGCCATCCTAGTAGATGTGGAGTGATATCTCCCAGTGGCTTTGATTTGCATAATGCCTAATGATTGATTTTCCTAATGTGGAGCTTCTTTTCACATGCTTCATGGCCACTTGTGTTGGTCTATTTGGATAAATATCTATTCAGATCCTTTGCCCACTTTTCAGTTGGGTTATTTGTCTTTTTATTATTGAGTTTTAAGAGATCTTTATACATTCTAGATAGTAGACCCTTATCTTAGATATGATTTGCAAATGATTTCTCCCATTCTGTTGGTCATCTTTTCATTTTCTATTTTTTAACTTATTTTAGGTTCAGGGGTACATGTGAAAGTTTGTCACATAGGTAAACTCATATCACAGGGGTTTGTTATACAGATTATTTCATCACCCAGGAATTAAGCCAAGTACCTAATAGTTATCTTTTCTGCTTCTCTCCCTCCTCCCAGCCTCCACCCTCAAGTGTCTATTGTTTCCTTCTTTGTGTTTATGAGTTCTCATCATTTAGCTCTCACTTATAAGTGAGAACGTGCAGTATATGGTTTTCTGTTCCTGCATTAGCTAGAGGCTAAGGATAATGGCCTCCAGCTCCATCCATGTCCCTGCAAAGGACAAGATCTTGTTCTTTTTTATGGCTGCATATCCCTTCATTTTCTTGATAGTACTTTTCTATTTTTTATTTTTTGAGACGGAGTCTTGCTCTGTTGCCCAGGCTGGAGTGCAGTGGCTTGATCTCGGCTCACTACAACTCCGCCTCCGGTGTTCAAGCGATTTTCCTGCCTCAGCCTCCCAAGTAGCTGGGACTGCAGGTGCCTGCCACCACGCCTGGCTAATTTTTGTATTTTTAGTAGAGATAGGGTTTTGTCATATTGGCCAGGCTGGTCTTGAACTCCTGACCTTGTGATCTGCCTGCCTCGTCCTCCCAAAGTCCTGGGATTATAGGCGTGCACCACCATGCCTGGCCTCTTGATAGTATCTTTTGAAGCAAAAGGTTTTTAATTTTTATGAAGTCTAGCTTATCTAGTTTGTCTTTGCTTACTTCTGCTTTTCATCTCATCTCTAAGAAAATGTTGTCTAATATAGTCATGAAGTTTTACAGCTCTGTTTTCTTCCAAGAGTTGTATAGTTTTAGCTCTTGTACTTTGATGTGATTTTTGTAAATAGTATGAGGTAGGAGTCTAACTTTGTTCTTTTGTATGTGGATATACAGTGATTTCAGCATCATTTGTTGAAAAGACTGTCTCTCATTGAATTGTCTTGCATCCTTTTGAAAATCAACTGCTTATAAATTTATGGGTTCACTTCTAGACTGTCAATTCCATTTCACTGATCTATATGACTGTCTTACATGAACATGAAATGTGTGTTTATTTACTTCTTTAGTTTTTTTCAATGACATTTTATAGTCTTCAGCATATAGATCTCCCACTTACTTATTCATACATATTTGTAAATATTTTATAGTTACACATATTTATAAATATTTTAATCTTTTTGATGCTATGATAAATGGAATTGGCTTCTTGGAGTATTTGGATTATTCATTGCCAGTGTATAGCAATACAATTGATTTTTGTGAGATCTTTGTTCTGCAGCCTTGCTGAACTCCTTTGTTAGCTCTAAGAGGTTTTTTGCTGTAAATTCCTTACGATTTTATACGTACAAGAGCATATTATATGTGAATAGAGATAGTTTTACTTCTTACCAATCTGGATGCCTTTTCTTTTCTTTCTTTTTCTTGCCTAATTTTCCAGACCAAAGCCTCTGGTATAATCTTGACGAGAAATGGTGAGAGCAGAGACACCCTTGTTTAGTTTCTGATCTTAGGAGAAAGCTGTCAGATTTTCACATTACGTATGATGGTAGTTGTGAGTATTTTGAACTTGCCCTTTTTCAGGTTGAGGAAGTTCCCTTTTATGTCTAGTTGTTCAGTGTTTATATTATGAAAATCTGTTGGATTTTGTCTAATGCTTTGTCTGCATCTATTGAGATGATCATGTAGTTTTGTCCTTTATTCTATTACTATGGTAAATTACATTATCTGATTTTGACCAACTTTGAATTTCTGGGATAGATTTCATTTGGTTATGGTATGTAATCCTTTATATATGTTTTTAGGTTTGATTTGCTAGTATTTTGCTGAGGATTTTTCTATGTCATATCTAGATATATATTATCTATATCATATGTGTTATCACTTTTAATGGCTACATAAGGCTTAATTATGTGGATATACTATAATCTAGCCAATTAGACTTTAAATTATTTCTTTTGTTGCCGTTGTTGTTATAATCAAGGATAAGCTCATCACTGTTGCTCAGATAGCTTTGTATTCATTCATGATTATTTATTTATTTTTCCCTTATAATGGTTTGGGCTCTTTAAAAAATTATACTTTAAGTTCTTGGGTACATGTGCAGAACGTGCAGGTTTGTTACATAGGTATACACGTGCTATGGTGGTTTGCTGCATCCATCACCTGGTTATCTACATTAGATATTTCTCCTAATGCTATCCCTCCTCTATATCCCCACGTCTTGACAGTCCCCGGTGTGTGACGTTCCCCGTCCTGTGTCCATGTGTTCTCATTGTTCAACTCCCACTTATGAATGAGAACATGTGGTGTTTGGTTTTCTGTTCTTGTTTCAGATTGCTGAGAATGATGGTTTCCAGCTTCATCCATGTCCCTACAAAGGACATGAACGCATCCTTTTTTATGGCTGAATAGTATTCCATGGTGTATATATGCCACATTTTCTTTATCAAGTCTATCATTGATGGACATTTGGGTTGGTTCCAAGTCTTTGCTATTGTGAACAGTGCTGCAATAAACATACATGTGCATGTGTCTTTATAATAGAATGATTTATAATCCTTTGGGTATGTACCCAGTAATGGGATTGCTGGGTCAAATGGTATTTCTAGTTCTATATCCTTGAGGAGTCACCACACTGTCTTCCACAATGGTTGAACTGATTTACACTCCCACCAACAGTGTAAAAGCTTTCCTATTTCTCCACATCCTCTCCAGCATCTGTTGTCTCCTGACTTTTTGGTGATTGCTGTTCTAACTGGTGTGAGATGGTATCTCATTGTGGTTTTGTGCATTTCTCTAATAACCAGTGATGATGAGCTTTTTTTCGTGTTTGTGGGCTGCATAAGTGTCTCCTTTTGAGAAGTGTCTGTTCATATTCTTTGCCTACTTTTTGATGGGGTTGTCCGTTTTTTTCTTGTAAATTTGTTTAAGTTCTTTTTTATCCCTTTGTCAGATGAGTAGATTGCAAAAATTTTCTCCCATTCTGTATGTTGCCTGTTCACTCTGATGACGGTTTCTTTTCCTGTGCAGAAGCTCTTTGGTTTAATTAGATCCTATTTGTCTATTTTGACTTTTGTTGCCATTGCTTTTGGTATTTTAGTCATGAAGTCTTTGCCCATGCCTATGTCCTGAATGGTATTTCTAGGTTTTCTTCTAGGGTTTTTATGGTTTTTGGTCTTACTTTTAAGTCTTTAATCCAACTTGAGTTAATTTTTTGTATAAGGACGGGATCTAGTTTCAGCTTTCTGCATATGGCTAGCCAGTTTTCCCAACATCATTTATTAAATAGGGAATCCTTTCCCCATTGCTTGTTTTTGTCAGGTTTGTGGAAGATCAGATGGTTGTAGATGCATGGAGTTATTTTTGAGGCCTCTGTTCTGTTCTGGAACATTCATGATTATTTTTGTATGATACATTCCTACAAATGGAATAATGGAACCAAAGGTTATGCACAGATGTTTGTCTCGTCTTTTCATTTACATTTACATTTTGTTTGTAGTGGGGTTCTTTTTTCAGAGGTTTTTCATTTTCAAGTAGTCACATCTGTTTTTTTCTTTATGTATTCTGCTTTTGCCTGTGGGCTTGGAGAGGCCTCTCCTACCTTATTCAGATGTATAATTTCCTGTATTTTCTTTCTTTTTTCTTTTTTAATTTTTCAAGATAAGATCTTACTATGTTGCCTAGGTTGAAGTGTGGTCTTTTTTTTTTTTTTTTTTTAATTTTTCAAGAGAAGGTCTCACTATGTTGCCCAGGCTGGAGTTCAGTGGTTATTTGCAAGCACAATCATAGTGCACTACAGCCTTGATCTCCTGGGCTCAAGTGATCCTCCTCAGCCTCTCAAGTAGCTGGGACTATAAGTTCACGCTACTGTACTCAGCTAAAACAATTCATTCTTTATCCTAGACTAGTCATGCCATCTTTGTCATAATCTAACTTCTTTTTTCTGGGCTTTGCCATAATCCACTGCTCTTCTTTCTATTCCTAAACCATGCCATTGTAATTTTTTACTTTTCTGATCTAATTTACTATCTGGTAGTACAAGTGGTGTGTGTGTGTGTGTGTGTGTGTGTGTGTGTGTGAATTTTCTTCTTTAGAAAAGAATCAAGTTATTTGATAGCTTCTATAGAGAATAATCAATTGTCCTACTAGACGAATTTTAGGATAATCTGTAAAATTGTCTGTGGAGAATGAATATCCATTGGGAGAACATGGTATGTTTTTCTACCAGTTTTCTTTTTTGTCATTCAGTAAGGCATGAATTTTGGGGGTGACTGTAACTTTCTTACCAGATTTATTTATAGATAGTTGCTGCTGTAAGTAGGATTTTTTTTAAAGCATGTGATAACTTATTTAAGTATATTATTTTATTATACAATTTAATACTTGTTTTAGAAAATTTGAAAGCTACAATGTGAATTTAAAAAGTAAATGACCCGGCAGAGAGATCCAAAATGGCCGATTAGCAACAGCTCAGGATTGTAGCCCCCAGTGAAAGCACAGAGAGCGAGTGGACGCCACAATTTCAGACGAAATTCTGTTGCCCACAAACTGGGAGCTACCCAGCGGAGGAGCCACACGGGTTGCCAGCGTGACTCTTTTGGCCGGCGCGGTTGTTTTGCCGGTGCCCCAGAGCGGTGCGGCGCTTCTCAGTGTGGAGTATACGGGACCAGGTGCCCTTTGAGTCGGGTTCGGCTGGTCCCATCCCCACAAGGAGAACAGCAATTGGAAGCGCTGAGGACTGAGAGTTTCACAGTAAGCACAGCTGAACCTGGGAAGGCCTAGCTCTGTGGGGAAAGGGCGTCCGCCGAAGGAAAACTAAGAAACAGAAAAAA
>CAUYLG010034753.1:0-20655 GCA_963573385.1 Cacajao melanocephalus | reverse complement strand
CTTGGAGACTTTGTTCATTCCTTGTTACCCTTTTTTCTCTAATCTTGCCTTCTCGTTTTATTTCATTGAGTTGATCTTCGACCTCTGATATCCTTTCTTCTGCTTGGTCAATTCAGCTGTTGAAACTTGTGCATGCTTCGCGAAATTCTCGTATTGTGTTTTTCAGCTCCATCAATTCATTTATGTTTCTCTCTAAGTTATCCATTCTCGTTAGCATTTCATTAAATCTTCTTTCAAGGTTCTTAGTTTCTTTCCATTGGGTTAGTACATGTTCTTTTAGCTCACAGAAATTTCTTATTATCCACTTTCTGAAGCCTGATTCTGTCAGTTCATCGCACTCATTCTCCGTCATGCCTTGTTCTTTTGCTGATGAGGGGCTGTGATCCCCTGTAGGAGGAGAGGCATTCTGATTTCAGGTGTTCTCATCCTTTTTGCACTGGTTTTTTCCCATTTTTGTGGATTTATCCACCTGTCATTTTTGTAATTGCTGACTTTCAGATTGGGTCTGAGTGGACGTCCGGCTTGTTGGTGATGAAGTTTTTTCTGTTTCTTAGTTTTCCTTCGGCGGATGCCCTTTACCCACAGAGCTAGGCCTTCCTGGGTTCAGCTGTGCTTACTGTGAAACTCTCAGTCCTCAGCATTTCCAATTGCTGTTCTCCTTGTGCAGATGGGACCAGCTAAGCCCGACTCACAGGGCACCCCTTCCCATATACTCCGCACCAAGAAGCGCTGCGCCAGGGCGCCGGCAAAACAGCCACGCTGGCCAAAAAAGTTGCGCTGGCGACCCGTGTGGCTCCTCCGCTGGGAATCTCCTGGTCTGTGGGCAACAAAAATTCATCTGAGAGTGCGGCGTCCACTAGCTCTCTGCACTTTCACTGGGAGCTACATTCCTGAGCTGTTGCTAATCTGCCATCTTGGATCTCTCTCTAACCTGCTTTTAATTTCTCTGGAACTCATCCTTTCTTATGGCTGCATATTATTCCATGGTGTATATATGCCACATTTTCTTTCTCCCTTCTATCTTTGATGGACATTTGGGTTGGTTTCAAGTCTTTGCTATTGAAAATAGTGCTGCAATAAACATACATGTGCATGTGTCTTTATAGTAGAATAATCCTTTGGGTATACACCCAGTAATGGGATTGCTGGGATGAATGATATTTCTGGTTCTAGATCCCTGAGAAATCACCACACTGTCATCCACAATGGCTGACCTAATTTACACTCCCACCAACAGTGTAAAAGTGTTTCTGTTTCTCCACATCTCATCACTTTCAACATTTAACATTTCTTTGTGGTAATGATATTCAAAATCTTTTCTTCCAGCTGTATTGAAATACACATTACATTGGTTTTAGCTGTAGTCATCCTACCATGCAATACAAACACCAGACTTATTTTCCTGTTTAACTGTAACATTTTACTAGTTGATGAACCTCTCCTGGTTCCTGAAGCACCAACATTATTGTCCTATTTTTACCTACTTTACACATATAAACTATTATTCCCAACAACTATATATGTATTTCTCATGTACAAATATTATACTCTTAATGTATCACTCCAGAATTAGAGGCAAAACCCAATCTCAATATATTTAAGATTTTTAAACACATATATTTTTGATACACAATCATATTAAACTGGAAATTGATAACAATAAGATATATACAAAATCTGCAAATATTTAAGAATTATACAAAACACTAAAAATGAATTCATATTTCAAAGACAAGATCACAATGTAATAAAATAATTTTAAACTGAATTATTACAAAGACATGACATCTCAAAATTTGTGGTTGGAGGGCAATTTGTAGTTTAAATATCTACATTAGAAAATAATAAAATTATATATTCTATGATCTATGCCCTAAAATGAGAGGTTACTTAAAAAGAACAAAGTAAAGCAAATAAAAATTTAAAACAGAAAGCAGTAAAAATTACAGTCCAAACAATATAAATAAAGATTGAAATGAACATATATCAATTTGCTTACTTGGAACAATTAACTGAAAAACTGTTAATCAAGCTAAAACAGAATAAACACAGATGATAGTAATTTAAATACTGAAAGGGAAACATCACTAGAGATGTCAAAAATATTAATACAATAATTTTAAAATGTTACAGAGAGTCTTTGCTAAACATTTGAAAATATCAATGCAATTGACATGTGATTTGGAATATAAACTTTGTCAAAACTGAAGAAAGAAGACTTTAAAATCTGAACATTCTCATCTCTGTGAAAGTATTTGAATCCATAACCAAAATCTTTTCTACAAAGAACATTTTCAGATAATGTAAGAGAGCAATTCCCAACTAAGTTTATAAGAATAACAGAACCCTGAAAATACACAATCTTTTTCCCAGCATTAAACTTCTAGAATAAAATGTTTTTTATTAAAAATTACCATAGCTTATTCATGCTAAACCAATAAATTGTATAAAAGCTAATAAAATGCACTGTTGCAGAACACTTCAGACATAGAAATCAGAGCTTCTTTTATCAAAAATAGTACATGGTAACAATAAAACATAAGAAAGTCATGTATATATTAATATCTTTACCATATATAAATGTAAAAATCTTTAGCAAATACTATCAAATCAATTCCATTAGTAGGATGATATGTCATGACCATGTCAGGTTTATTTCAGGAAGGCAAGTTTGGCTTAACATTTAAAATCAATCAGTTTAATGCAACATATTAAGAGAATAAAAAAAAATCAAAAGGCAATGGTCAAAACAAAAAATAATATGCTGAAGTTCAACTTCCTTTCATGATAAATATTCTCAACAAATTTGGAAAATAATGGACCAACGTCATCTAATAAATATCGCCTAAGAACAATCTATAGATTGTTGTAGTTAATGTGGGAAGATTAGAATTTTTACCTAGTTTTCTCTTTTAATTTATATTTTGTTGTTATACTGGAAGCTGTAGAAAGACCAAAAAGACAAGCAAACTAAAGGTTAAAAATAAATAAAATTTGTAATATTCACAGAGAATATAAATGTCTATTTAGAAAACCTGTAAGATATCAGCAACAACAAAAAACCTACTACAATCAGAATATTTAGTAAGAATAAGGGGATAATGTCATATTTCTAAATACTAATAATGAGGAACTTGAAAGTAATATTTATCAAATATGATTTGCAATAGTGTGAAAAATCACAAAATGCTTTAATAAATTTAATAATAGACTACAGGATCACTACATTAAATCTATAAAATATTGCTGAAACTAAAGGAGGTATAAATAAGTGGCAAGATGTATAATGTGCCTTCCTCAGCAGACTTATTGTTAAGAAATAATTTCTTTTTGAAATGATTTGTAGATTTAATGGAATTTCAATCAGATTTCCAGCAAGATTATGGCAGAAGTTATCAAGCTAATTCTAAATTAATCAACATTACATGACAATGTAATATCCCTTGAAGGGCCCTTCATAGTCTTAAAGAATCATAACACTGTTGGAAGACTTGCAGCATAAGATTCACAAGCCATTAGAATATAATATTTAAAATTTGGTTGAAATGTGGTAAGAATGGACACATAGAGCAATGGGATTGCTGTATTTATTGCATAATTCTTTATTTTTTATACCTAATGATTGTACGTATTTATGGGGTACATGTAATATTTTGATACATGCATACAATGTGTAATTATCAAATCGGGGTTTTAGGATATCTACAAATACAAACATACATCAGTTATTTGTGTTGGGAACATTCCAATTCTTCTAACTATTTTGAAATATACAATAAAATCTTGTTAACCGTATTCACCCTACTGTGCTATTGGACACTAGAAATTATTCCTTTTATCTAACTATAGTTTTATACACATTGGCCAAACTCTCTTTATCCCACAACTGACCCATATTTCCCACCCTCTGGTAACCATCATTTTTCTCTCTACCTACATGAGGCCAACGTTTTTAGTTTCCATATGTGAGTGAGAACATGCCAGTTAAATATAAATCATAATTCTAACAACCATTGTTTACTCTTATGATATATGATACAGGAAACTAAAGATGTAGAATAAAATTGTAAATCTAAGTACCATAAAGAATAGATTGGCAAAATAAACTATAATGTGTTCATTACGTAAGAATTGTATACAGACATTTAACAAGATGATACTTATCTATTGTATGATCTATTGTGTGATGAGAAATAGACAAAATTATCTGAGGTATATTGTTGGCTAAAGAAAAACCTATTTAGAAAAAATAATCTGTACTACTTGAATGATATTACTATATACTGAATTCATAAACATGGTATACCCACACATATAATGATATGTCAGAATGATATCAATGATTAATGATATCATTAGTGATATTAATGTATATGTGTGGGCATGCCATGTTTATGATTTCATAGTGCTTAAAAGGATATGTATCAAAGTGTTAAAAGCGATAAATTTAACTTTGAGTAGTGAGATTTCTGAGGAAGTTTTGTTCCTCTTTACACTTTTGGTTTTGCTTGAATATTGTAATGTGGATTAATTTTTAATCAGTAAAAAGCTAAGAAGGCATTAATTTTGGTAAAACATTGATGGTTTAAGCATATTTATTATTTTAAATAAAGTAATTTGTAATTGATATAAGTAAAATAGGTTGTTATAATTCAGTCAGAAGCTATGTGAAACATTCCTGACAGCACGAAACCAGTTATGGTTTTTTTTTTTCCCTTTTGATCGTGTTTTATTTTTTATTTTTTTGGCTGGAACATATTTGAAAAATATAGAAGTAGGTCAAATTGCATCAGAGCTAGCTGTACTCAGCAAGACCAGAGTTTACCTGCAAAGCAGATAAAAGGAACTCCAACTAAAAGTAAATTTATTATGTAAGTTATTCAAAAGCTGTGTATGTTAGACAGCAGAGAAAAATATTCCACCCACTCCACACCTCAAAAAAAAAGCAATGCTATGAGGACCATGTTTGGGAGAAGAATTTGATAAAAATGTTTGAATTTCACTTTATGTCATTTATAAAATTCCTAGTAGTTTGTTTCTTTATACCAACAGTTTTTCATTGATGAAACATTATATACTTAAGCCAACTAACATAAAAGCTAAATTCTGATTATAAACTATTTGTTCTTCTGTACAGAATGTCTAGTCTCCAGTTTCTGTGAAATCTAAAACTCATTCCTGTATCTATCTGATTTATATAGATTTTGATGCACATGATTACAATGCATTTAGTACAAATTCGTATTTTGGCATAACTGTGGAATATCTAGTATAATGTAACAAGCCAATATTTTTATTTAGAGGAAGTACATGTGAATATTCACTCATCTTTGTCAATTCTATAAAGTTTCTTTTCAAATTTAATTTTATATACATAATTGACACAATAATTATACATATTTCCATGGTACAATGGAATGTTTCAATGCATGAATACATAGTACAATGATTAAATGGGGATAAGTACTATATCCATCACTTTAAATATTTGGCCTGGTGCCGTGGCTCAAGCATGTAATCCTAGCATTTGGGAGGCCGAGGCAGGTGAATCACCTGAGATCAGGAGTTTGAGACCAGCCTGGCCAACATAGTGAAACACTGTCACCACTGAAAATACAAAAATTAGCCTGGTGTGGTGGCACCTGCCTGTAATCCCAGCAACTATGGAGGCTGAGGCCAGAGAATTGCTTGAACCCAGAAGGCAGAGGTTACAGTGAGCCGAAATCACACCACTGTACTCCAGACTGGGCAACACACTGAGAATCTGTCTCAAATATAAAAATAAAAATAAGCATTTATCATTTCTTTTGGTGACAACATTGAAAATCTCTTCTAGTGATTCTGACATACATAATTGTATTACCATTTTCATGCTGCTGGTAAAGACATACCTGAGACTGGAAAATTTTCAAAAGAAAGAAGTTTAATTGGACTTACAGTTCCACATGGCTGGGGAGGTCTCACAATCATGGTGGAAGGCAAGAAGGAGGAAGTCAAATCTTACATAAATGACAACACTCAAAAAGAGAGCTTGTGCAGGGAAACTCCCATGTTTAAAACCATCAGATCTCGTGAGACCCATTCACTATTATGAAAATAATAAATAATAATAAACAGCACAGGAAAGATCCACCCTCATAATCCAGTCATCTCCCATAGGTCCCTTTCACAACACATGGGAAGTATTGGAGCTGCAAGATGAGATTTGGATGGAGACACAGAGCCAAACTATATCAACAATATATTGCCATTACATACAATCAATCATTCTACTATAAAAGAATATTAGAATGTAGTCTTCCGATCTTATTATAACTTTGTACCCATTGACCAGACTTCCCTGGTCCCCCATCCCATCCTCAGAGTCTGATAACCACTATTCTACTCTCTATCCCTATGAAATTAGCATATTTGGGTTCCACATATGTATTATTCAGGATTCTCTAGAGGAATAGAACTAATATGATACATGTACATATGAAAGGGAGCTCGTATTAGTCTGTTCTCATGCTGCTAGTAAATGCATACCCAAGACTGGGTAATTTATAAAGGAAAGAGGTTTAATTGACTCACAGTTCCACATAGCTAAAGAGGCCTCACAATTAATTATGGCTGAAGGTGAATGAAGAGCAAAGTCACATTTTACATGGCAACAGCTAAGAGTGCTTGTGCAGGGGATCTACCATTTATAAAACATAAGATCCCATGAGACTTACTCAGTACTAGGAGAACAGTATAGGACAAGCTGCTCCCATGATTCACTTATCTCCACCTGGCCTCAGCCTTGCCATTTGGGGATTATTACAGTTCAAGGTGACATATGGGTGGGAATACAGCCAAACTATATCAGAGTTCATTAATGAGAGATGACCCACATGATCAAAACGTGAAGTCCCACCACAGGCTTTCTGCAAATTGAGGAACAAGGAAGCCAGATGTGGATCAGTCCAAGTCCCAAAACCTGAAAAATAGGGGAGCTGATAGTGCAGCCTTCAGTCTGTGGCTGAAGGCCCCAGAGCCCCTGGCAAACCACTGGTGTAAGTCCAAGAGTCCAAAAGCTGAAGAACTTGGAGTCTGATGTTTGAGGGCAGGAATCATCCAGCATGGGAGAAAGATGAAGTCCAGAAGACTCAGCAAGTCAGCTTCTTCAATCTTCTTCTGCCTCCTTTTTCTAGCAGTGCTGGCAGCTGATTGAATGGTGCCCACCCATATGGTGGGTGGGTCTTCCTGAGGGTAGGTCTTTCTCTCTTAGCCCACTGACTCAAATGTTACTATCTTCTGGCAACACCCAGAAACAACCCAGATACACCCAGAAACAGTACTTTGCATCCTTCAATTCAATCAAGTTGACACTTAATATTAACAATAACAACATATGAATAAGATTATGCAGCATTTGCCTGTCTGTCCTTGGCTTATTTTATTTAATGACAATGGCAAAAGACAGACTACAAATTGCAAAAGCAATCCTCAGCCAAAAAGAAGAAAGCTGAAGGTATCACAATAACTGATTTCAAAATGTACTACAAAGATATGGTAACCAAAGTAACATGGTACTGGCATAAAATTATACACATAAACAACAAATGGAACAGAATAAAGAACACAGAAACAAATCCACATATTTGCAGGCAACTGACTTTCAATAAATGTGCCCAGAGCACAATATGGGGAGAGGACATCTCTTCAAAGTTTTGTTGGCTAAACTGGATATTTTATGCATGGAAGAATGAAACTAGGTTCCTATCTCCTATCATATAGAAAATAAACTTCAAATTGATTAAAGACATACATGTAAGACAAGCAACATGAAACTATTAGAAGAAAACATAAGAGAGAAATATTTCATGAAATTATAATGGGCAAGAAGTTTTTGAATAAGACCTCAAAAAGAACAGGCAACAAAACTAAAAAACAGACAAATGGGATTATACCAAACTATAAAGCTACTGTACAGCAAAGGAAATATTCAATAAAGTGAAGAGATAACCAGCAGAATGGGAGAAAATATTTGGAACCTATGCATATGATGAGGGGTTAATATTCATAATATATAAAGAACTCAACAGCAAAAAAAGAATCCGATTTTAAAATGGGCAAAATACTTAAAAGCCATTCCAAAAAAGATATACACATTGCTAGCAAATATATGAAAAAATGTTGAACATAACTAATCATCAGATAAATGCAAATCAAACTCATAATGAGTATCATTTCACTTTAGTTAGAATGGCTTTTATCAAAAAAAAAAAAAACATGCTGGCAAAGATTCAGAGAAAGGAAATCTCTTATAAACTGTTTATGGGAAGGCAAATAGTATAGCCATTATAGAAAACATTATGGTGATTCTGCAAAGAACTAAAATTTGAACTTTCATATGATTTAGCAATCCCATTGCTAGGTACCATAAGGAAATGAAATCAGTATGTCATGGGTGTCAAACTACAAATCCATGTTTATTGCAGTGCTATTCATAGTAGTCAAGATAAGGAATTAACCTAAATGCCCATCTTGAATAGATAAAGAAAATGTGGTATATATACACAGTGGAATACTGTTCTGCCATTAAACAAAATGAGATCTTGTCATATGCAGCAATATGAAGCTGGAGGACATTATAAATGAAATTCTATAATGTTTCTTACAAAGGGAAAAATAGCAAACATTCTTTGGTAAAAGTCTGAAGAAAAATGATTTTACTAATGATAGATTAAAAGCAGTCTAATGACATACCTGTAAGATAGACCTTTATTTAAAAAACTGTGAAGAGACGTTTTAGAATGTTGGTATCTAGGAATAGTACAGAGATGTCATAAAAAAGGGATTCTGATTTCTATTCTTTATTTGAAACAGAAACACAATTAATTTATTGAAAAGTTCAATAAAATATTTATGTAAAATAAACATTTTGTACTATGAATAAGTGAACAATAATCATTCTTATCTCTGCCCAAACCCAACTAGTCATTTTTTTTTTTCTGAGAAGTAGACTTTGGGGAAATAGAAGAAAAATTTCATAGTCAACATCTGTTTATAAATAAGCAATATATAGGAAACTCTGAGCAGCTATATAAAATAAGGAAATATCTAAATAATTTAGGAAAACAGCTTAATATCATTTAAAAATTTCAGTCCAAAATCACATTCTTCTCTATATTGTATATCCTCTTTGCCCACAAAAATAAGTAATTTCTTAACGTCCTTTTATGTATAGATAACACAGTTAAAACTGTCATATGTATACTTCAGCTGAAGCTTGCTGGCTAAGCCACAAAATAGATGAAAATTTTCAAATATAATTTTTTATATCTCAAATTTCTTTATAGAGACAAATGATAACTGACATTACCATGCTGCTAGGAAAAGCTAAAGCTGTAAGGGGTAAGAAATCTTGTTTGAATTAAAGATGATAGGTTACAAAATTTTTATTAGGCTCACATTTCATCTATATTCAGAAAACAAGATTAATGTCAGATTACAGCTCCTGAATGAAGCTGTCCTAATTAAGTGCAAAATAAGATTAAAATGGATAATAAATAACATTTACCCTGGCCATTTTAAATCTATGTTGCCCAAAGTATCTGTTTGATACACCCTTTCTACTTAATCCACTCAAATAAAAGTTGTATCAATAAATACTATGAATTGAAAGGCAGATTTTACTTTTTTTAGTTGTTTGTTGAACACTGATCTACAATTGTGCAACCAATGGCAGTTGTGAAGGAAAGAACAAAATATATGCACTGAAAAGCAGAAGATGCAATAAAATGTTATTTTTTGATATAAGAATGAATGATAATCCTTATCACCAAACACAAGAAAAGAACTAGCTGTTATCTTTTATTCTTATTGTATCCTTTATTTTTGTCGTTTCTAAATCTCAAGTTATTATAAGCATCATTATATGTATATTTTTTTCTTTACGGGGATATATGTTTTGCTCACTATAAAATATATGTTGTAATTTGAAAAGTACTACAACACATTTTCTCACATTCTAATCAATACATTTACTTCAGCACCTTTTACATGTGTTGAAAAGCTACTGATCTAACTTCATAGCTCATAGAGCCACATATTTGATTCTACTTCAGCCTTCTTTGTTCACTTAGAGGATAATGCTGTTATTTTTTCTGGGTGGCAAAGAAACTCTGGATTTGGAGGTGTTTCGTCATGAGAGTGCTGCCCAATGTTTAAAATGTTCCTTGTTGCTTTCTTCTTTAACAGAACTATTTCTTGAAACCAGGTCACTTGATTTTACTGGGCAAAATTATAGAGACTCTTGAATTTAATATACATTTAGTTGAAAGATTTTTATTATATTCTAAAGTATTCTTCCAATCGGTCATGTGCCGACTAGGTATTCATATATTTAGGCCATGTATGAAAGTATAATTGATGAGTTTTACTTTTTAAAATTATACATACATGCATTCATATTTGTGTATGTGAAAAAATTGTTTATATATCTATATATATATATAGAGAGAGAGAGATAAAGCAACTATGTATATATATATAGAGGAAATATATATATTTTCTCTCTATATATATATATCTTTGTATATGTACTATATATGCATATATATGGAGACGGAGAGAGTAGTAAATTCCCATACTTTTATGTTGCCTTGGCATTCATTTTTAAATACAGATTTAATTTTCTCATATCAGAAGCAGGGCAGAGCCACCCTTGACATTTTTCAGTTCTAATTCTCCACTTCTTCATAGTTCCTTCATGTACTCAATCAACCCAGATATATGCGTTATTCCACCTCCTAGTGACCACCTCCTTATGGCTCAGCTGCACACTAGCTACTCGACTTGTCCACTGACCCCCACAGCTGGTTGGAACTGCAGGGATATGACACAGTAACTATGTCTCAGTCACAGTATAACTCTTACCTCCAGGGAACTGGTGCCTACTTGCCCTAAACCCACCAGTTAAAATTTCCTGTGGAAAACCTGCCAGTAGTATTGTTGGTCCATAGGTTCATTGCTCTATCTCTCTCTCCTCATCTCCACCAACTGATTAAGTACACATATCCTGAATGGCTTCTCCCTTTCCATGGGTCCTGCAAGGTGTGCGCCCTCTTCTATGTAGGATCTATAAGTAATAAATTACCTTTCTCATTTCCTGTCTTTTGCTGAGTTGCTTTCTCTGTGTCTGGCCTGACCCAGACACCTGAACCTAGCTTATTTTCCTATCAAGGCTCTGTCCTAGAGTGTGGCTATGTTGATAGCAATAAATTGGACATAGGTTAAACAAGAGACACAAGGGCATCTGCAAGTATAAAAAAGTGTTCTGTGAGAGAATTACCTGGTCAGAAGTTGGACACTTGGGCATTAGGCTGTCAGACGGGATAAAGATATCACATCGTAAACTACGATCACCAAATCCCTGGAGCCCTATAAGGTCAGGACTAAAGTTTATATACAGTTTATAGCAACTTCTGAGAAAGACACCAAAACCAAATTAAAGAAAAAATCCTATTTATATAGTTTTTTTTTTTTTTTTTGAGATGGATTTTTGCTCTGTCACCCAGGTTGGAGAGCAGTGTCACAATCTTGACTTACTCCAACCTCTGCCTCCTGGATTCAAGCGAGCTGGGATTAAAGGCTGGCGCCACCACCCCTGGCTATTTTTTGTATTTTTAGTAGAGACAGGATTTTACCATGTTGGCCAGGCTGGTCACAAACTCCTGACCTCAGATGATCCACCCACCTCAACCTCTCAAAGTACTGGGATTACAAGTGTGCACCCCCATGCCCGGCTTCATATATTTATTGAGTTATCTTCTCGCTATGTTCTTATTACAAGAGATCCAGCCATATGCTGCTTCTTCAAAAATATTTGCTATTCATTTCTCATTCTTGTTCCCATTTTTCCTTTCACACAAAGCATATAATACCAGTTGCATCATCTGATACTAATTGTATCACCTGAAATTCTCACTGTGAAAATTTCACTTTCCACCCTTGTTCAGAGCCACCTGTTAGTGGTGCAGCAGTGAAGCATCCGTCCAGTTCTGGAAGAGATGGCATATGGTGAAGATCCATCCTTAAACAAAGTCTATTTGTTTTTCTACCATTAACTGGTCAGAGGCCATAGGCTATTTGACAGAAAAATAGTAAACTAATAGAATCAAATGTTATATAGGTGAACTACCTACTTCTGCAATTAACTTGGGCCTTTTGGACAAGTTTTAGCCTGCTATTTATGTATAATTTTTACACTGTAATAAAATTCCATTATGCACATCCCATTTTATGGCCTGGTGAGTTACATAAACCCAATTCATAATGAGCACTTTAGGTTGCACAGTCACTTGGTGCCCCATTGTCTGTCAGTCATTCAGATTTACTAGGACCCAGGAGCAAGCCAGGAGATGTTTTTGTCCTACATGTTAGTAGTAGGCAACAAAGGGACTGGCCTTGCTCTAAAATCAAAAGCTTTATATATGATTTCTCTACTGAGATTATCATAGGTAGAAAATTTCTGATTGCCCCAGACATTTCACTGCCTATGTCTGATAGAAAAATTGTTCCAAGTGATTCTGCAGCATGTGCCATAGATCTGAGTCTCTTTGAAAATGAGCAGTCTTACAAGTTGACAGGTAAATGACAGAAGCAGCTTTCCCTAATAGATTATTTGTAACCAACAATATCCAAAGAGGCCAAGCAATGTCTCTCTCACTTCAGAAGACATATTGCAGCATGTCTCAGACCTTAAGGATTTAACAGATCATTTTTGGCTACCAAACATCTATGAGGTGTTTCTCCCACCCTCTCACATAGGTCTTAATAAGACATATAGGACATCTGAAACTTCCTCCTTTTCAGGTCCAATTAACATGATGTAATGCACAGCTTAGTGCTGTGCAGTATGTGAAGCCAGTAAAGACCTCTGTACTATATTGTGACAGATACATGAAGAGTAATATAGTCTAGTTAGAGAATAAATTTACCCTGTGGTCACATCAAGGCTAAACAAACTCCTAATATTCTTTTCTGATTTCATTTGCTGATTGAAGGTAGAAATATAAGATGATTTTTAGGTCAAAACTTTATACCAGGGCTCGATATTATGCCCATTATTCAATTAAATATATATTTATACCTGCAATCACAGCCGCAGTTAGTGTGTGGACTTGCTTTTGGTTTATATAATAGAAACATATTCAAAATGTGTAAGATTTCCAATGGTTTCCATTTGTTCTACTTATCATAAAATACCTTCTATATGTGAGGATAATATCTAGAGATGATACCTGTTATAATAATAAATACATGTATTCAAACTTTATATTTTGGTGCTGGTCAAAGAAACATAGCTACAGTCTGCCTGGATCAATATGAGATCAACTACAGCCAAGGCTCTACCCATTGCCTGAACTTTTTTAAACTTCTTTTTGAAGTCAGACTTCAATGGTGAATTAATTCCCCAAGGATTACCTTTAGTTCAGAGCCCAAATCAAACAACTCACAGAAATTCTGAGAATTTTTATTTTCTAAGGGCACATTTATGCTAACAAGTAGCTACTAATAGTGTTGAGGATGAATTGCAGAACAATTCACTGGTGTACACTTGGTGATTCATGGCAGTATTCTGTTTAAAAGGGATAGTCTTGGGTTAAACACTGTTAATCTCCACTACAGTGTGCTACCTTTAAGTAGGTTGGCTTTTTTATTTCCATCAGAAGTGGGGTTTTGCTATCTGTAAATATCAAATAAAAAACACCTTAACAGGCTGTTCACCTGGTACATTTTTGAGGGTTCTGTAATCAATTAAATCACAAATTCTTGCATGCCAAAACTCTGATTACCATTTGTGTGGTAATTGTTCTCACCTTGTCTTTCAATATAAATTGTGTCTACCTGGCTTCTACTGTTCCATGATCCCGTTATTCTCATTAAGACAAGGAAACACAATTCCACTGCAGCATACCCATCATTATTGTTGCCCTTCACATGACATTTGCTTTAGAATTTTCCAAGGCTTATTACATGCCCACCAAACTTAAGGAGTGACAGCTTTATATATCTAGATAGGAATGAAGAATTTGAGTCAAAAGACCTGTGCTTTAAGTATGGAGTTACCAAACAATTAATTAGAATTATCACTTGCCATTCATTGCTTGATTAAGAAAAATTTATGGCATCAAGAAAGAATCAATGTGCTCAGCCCAATCAACAATGACATGATGTGTGTCTGTGAGTAAAAAGAAGTTTGGAACAGATGTTACCATATACCTGAGAATACAGACTGACAAGGGAATCTTGATTCAATTTTCTAAGGCTCTGAGATTGATACATAACGTTATATGCATTATTGGCACTGCCCAAGTAAGTCCTGACATAATCATACTACACATAAATCAGTAACATTGAAAATGTCCCAAGATCTATTCTTAATTGAGCCGCACTTATTTTTGGACAAATTTAGGGAATAGAGTTTTATACTTGTGAAATCTTTTCATATATGTGATGATTAATCTTCTGAACAATATATATTTTAATGAAAGTTTTTCTTAAATGTACTGCATGATTCCTTGTGTTCTTACATAGAGTGTATTGAGCATAATGCAAACGTTTCTTCATGGTTCAGAGTGATAATAAATACAGGTTAGAATGACTACTGCCATCCATAGCAGTGGCTCTCAAGTGTGAGTTTCAGACGTGCAGCATCAGCAACTGAGAAATTGTGAAACATTACATCTTGGGCCCCACTCTTGATCGAATCACCAGAAAGCTCCAGTTGATTCTGATGCACATTATAGTAAAGAATGTTGATCTGTAGGACTGTTTTTGCCTCTCCTCCAGCATATGCATTAGGTTCAAAAACGCTTAGGTTTACAAGTAGGTCCTGCCCATTTTGTTGCTGTTTTCTTTCTTTTTTTTTAAATTATACTTTAAGTTCTGGGATACATGTGCAGAATGTGTAGGTTTTTTTTGTTACATAGATATACATGTGCCATGGTGGTTTGCTGCACCTATCAACCTGTCATCTACATTAGGTGTTTCTCCTAATGCTATCCATCCCCTAGGCCCCCACCCACCCACAGGCCCCAGTGTGTGATGTTCCCCTCCCTGTTTCCATGTAAAGAACATGAACTCATCCTTTTTATGGCTGCATACTACTCCTTGGTGTATATGTGCCACATTTTCTTTATGAAGTCTATCTTTGGTGGACATTTGGATTGGTTCCAAGTCTTTACTATTATGAATAGTGCTGCAATAAACATACATATACATGTATCTTTATAGTAGAATGATTTATAATCCTTTGGGTATATACCCAGCAATGGGATTGCTGGATCAAATGGTATTTTTGGTTCTAGATCCTTGAGGAATCACCATACTGTCTTCCGCAATTGTTGAATTAATTTACACTCCCACCAACTGTGTAAAAGTGTGCCTATTTCTCCATACCCTCTCCAGCACCTGTTTCCTGACTTTTTAATGATCACCATACTAACTGGCATGAGATGCTATCTCATTGTCGTTTTGATTTGCATTTCTCTAATGACCAGTGATGATGAGCTTTTCTTCATATATGTGTTGGCTGCATAAATGTCTTGCTTTGAGAAGTGTCTGTTCATATCTTTCGCTCACTTTTCGATGGGTTGTTTGGTTTCTCTTGTTAATTTTTTTTATGTTCCTTATAGATTCTGAATATTAGCCCTTTGTCAGATGGATAGATTGCAAAAATTTACTTCCATTCTGTAGATTGCTTGTTCACTCTGATGATCCTTTCTTTTGCTGTGCAGAAGTTCTTTAGTTTCTGCCCATTTTTAACCTTTTTGGTCCTGGGAAATTTATCTCAACTACCTAATGTCCAAATTCCTCTGATGTAACCTCAACTCTAAGGAATTCTGGGGATTACATGAGTAATTTGATATAAGTCTTGCATGGGGCTTTACACATAGCAGTGATTTAATGAATGCCTGGGATGTTATTCTTTTTTTTAAGTTACAGCATATGGCTGAGTTTTATGGTTATGTTCCCTGATAGCTGTTCTATGCATATTTGCCCTCACTTTTTTGATCTGCATTCCAATTTAACATACAATTATCTCATTAATGTCCTGAAGTTGCCACATCATGGGTTATGACATATACTTCCTATAAATGAAGGTCTACACTGAAATTTTCTGTAGTTCTTTAAGATTTTGTGTTCACTTCTAGATAACTGAGGAATCCAGAAATCTTAACAATAAATAAATTTTACTAAAATTTTTTGATTTCATAAAGAATATTTAGTTTTACATAGCATATTTAATTGTATAATTATCTAGTCTAGGTTAGGCATATTGGAAAAATAACATGAATTTGATTTTTAAGTATCTGACTCTAAAGAAGAAATAAATTCAAACTAAATCATATTGCAGAATTATATTTGTCCTTTTAATACATTTTTGTATATTCAAAAAACTGAGAAACTTATAAGGTTAAGTAAAGAAAAATAATGTTGTAACAGCCAACACTTTTAATTAGCTTTCCCTGAGGCTTGCAGAGTTAGAAAAATAACTTAGCAAGCAAGTATAAAACAGATCTTTTTTTAGTGGGTGGAAATAGAAGCATGTATTAGGTCTCAATAGTTAGGAGAAATTGAACTATTTTTAAATAAAAAAAAAGATACTATTGATTCAATTATTTTTATCATTTGATAAAGGGAAGAAAGGCTTCCAATCAGCAATTCTAAACTTTTATTATATTTGATTTTTTATCAACTGTTTAATAATATAGAACACAACAAGTTTGTAACTGTTCAAATTTCATAGTTTGGGATTAAATTAAATATTTCTTATCATATATAAATTTAAAATCAGTTTATTAAATGTGTGGGATTTCCAAAGATATTTTTAACAATACCTTGTATTAGACTGGACATTTATGAACATTAAGAAAAGTATATATGGCCTTAAAAATTAATCTTACACGTTTCATTTCAACTTACACTGAAATGTTAATTTGAAAGGCTTACCTGGAAGTCAAGTATGTGATGCCATGTTTTCTATTTTATTCATTTTCTGATCAACACTTCGCTGATCTTGTGTTTTGAAATAGGATCCAGACGAGGATCTGTGGAGAGGTGAAAATAATAAATGTGGTGGTGTTGCCATTACCATCATTGGCTCCTTAAAAATAGCAAGACTAGATTCCTCTGCCATACAAAATAACACAATCCAGCCTTAAAATTCGTCATACTTTCTAATCTACTTAATAAATGAAGTTACTCTTTTACCTAAGGCAAGTCACTCTTTTTTGCATTCCAACCTCTTTTAACTCCCTGGAAAACTTATCCCTATAAATTATTCTATCCTTATTACAAAATCAATTTTTCTTCTTCAGTATACTTCATATAAAAAATACCATATTTAAGTAGCCTTTGGTTGGCCTACAGTCTTTTTATTTCCTTTATAGCCATGCTCCTATAAAAATTATTTGATTCTTATGTATAACTTTCCTTAACTTCCCTTTCATTTCTCTATCATGGCAATCCATTGCCATTTAACAGAAATCTGCTGAAAGTTCTTATCTTACAGTCACCATAGGCTATGTTATCCTGCAGTAACAAATAATCCCAAATACTCAGCAGTTTAAAATAAAAATAGTTTAATGATCAGAGGAAGCTGGTAGGGGACCACCCATTGTCATCACACACTTCTAAAATGATATGAGAATATCCTTTTGATTTTTAAGTGTTTCAGTGCAAGAGTAAGAGTAAGATTTCTGTTTACCTTTATTGGAAAAAGCAAGTGATTACTTACAAGGAAATGCTAGAGGGGAGTGATAGATTTTTTAAACAGAACTTTAAACAAAAAGAAGCAAAAGTACAAAGTACTTTGCTATATTAAAGACTCTGAGAGGTTAAGTGTGTGACCCTCATATTTCTTCAATCTAAACGGGCCTTATGGAAGCTTGAGGCAATTGTTCTTTAGCAATTGTTCTTTCAAAGTAGAAAGACAAAATAGCAATAGGATTCCATAGGAAACATGTCTTGTTTAATGCTATGAACGCCTATGACATATTAGGAGATGCATTAAGTGATAGGGATTTATGTAACAGCAGAAAGATTGATGGCTTGAACTTAAAGGGGAAACAACAGCACAAAATGAAAAAAAAGATTCTCAAACTCCAGAAATTCTATTGGCAGGAAAGAGGCTGATAAATCTATTCAGCTATAAACACCTGCTATATTTAATGAAAACAAAAGAAAAAAGTGCATTGAAGCACTTAAAACCAAAAGGATATTCCTTATACTCTGCTCTCTTATCATTTTGGAAGTGTGTTATGAGAACAGGTAGGCCCCTACCAGGTCTCTCTGATCATGAAACTATTTTTTTATTTTTAACTACTGAGTATTTGGGATTATTTGACTCAGAGGATGGATTCGAAAACTATAGAGAATTATGCTCATGACTTAAAACCGAACAAGGTTTTTACTACTGGATTTAAAATTTCTTAAGACTACTCATTTTTTTCCTTCTATTTTTTCCCTTTTTATATCAAAAATGTCAATAGCAGTTTTCCTATACCTGTTTTGCCATTTTATTTTGGGAACAGGTAAACTATTTATTTAACAGGTCACTGGTTAAATTATGGTCAAAATTGATTAGACTCAGAGCCTCACCCATACCTGATTGAGAGGATTTAGATGATGAAATGTGGGATTTCTAGTTTCTTTGAATTGGCGTCTCACTGTCGGCCAGGCTGGAGTGCAGTGGTGTGCTCATAGCTCACTGCAGCCTCAACCTCCCTAGGCTCAGCTGATTCTCCCACCTCAGCCTCCTAGTAACTGGGACCACCGGCATGTGCCAACATGCCCCATGCCTAGGTAATTTTGGTTTTTATCTGTTTATTTGTAAACACAGAGTTTCAAAATGTTGCCCAGGCTTGTCTCAAACTCCTGAGCTCAAGCTATCCACCGAACTAGGCCTACCAAAGGTTGCTGGGATTATAGACATTAGCCATTACAGCTCATGGTAGATCTATTTTTAATGTTTTGAAGAACCTCCATACCGTCTTCCACAGTGGCTGTACCAATTGACATTCCCACCTACAGTGTAAAAGTTTTCACTTTCTTCCTTCCACACCTTTGCCAACACTTGTTACTTCTTATCTTTTTGATAATAGATATCCTAACAGGTGTACATTAACATTTCATTGTGATTTTGATTTGTATTTCCTTGATGATGAGTGATGTGTCAGATACCTTTTATTAGAATCATACTAAGAAGTACTGTCTTCAAATACAAGGCACTGGTCACAGTTAGGGTCACAGATAAGCTATCATTAATTCCCAAACACTTGGCCTCATCTGCTTCTAATTTATTTTCTGTCTACCTCAAAGAAAGTATTGCTACAGTATCTGAGCTTCCTATTTTCAATAAACTAATCATTTTATATATCTTGCTTCCCTAGAGAGGAATATGGATAAGAGAAATATTAAAAATGATAACAAGAGGCAGAATAATGTTTCTGAGTTGACCGTAAATGTGTTAGCCTATAAATTAATGATTACTTATTACAAAAACAACTTTTTATCTCTGCTAGGTACTGGTCTTCCATCTTTATAATTTACTTAGAGATCTATGAAGTTCATTTGTAACAATGTATTTTAATAAATATGAAATTCTGTGATATTACTTCACCCAGAGAAATAAAAGTGCAGGATTATAGACTGTGACTTAATCCTCTTACTGCACACTCTCCAATGTGACTTTTTTAGAGGTATTTTCTTTTTATTATAACAGAGAATTGAAAGACAAAAGGCCAGTAGCAATCCATCACTAGTGTGAGGAAAGTCCAATAATAAGAAAACTGTAATAAAATAAGTATAAGAAAGCCTGAGAGCCTGGATATATAGTCATAGAGATAAAATAAATGGGCTTGGGAAAGATAAGATTTATCTACTTTAGTAAGCAAGAAATAGACACAGTTGACAAGCCCAGATAGAAGTTTACATGGACAATTAACCTCAAGTTTAGCTAATAAATAGTGAATTGGAAGAGTTTACACAAATTGAATAGAAATTACAAAATTTGCCTTCATTCCATGTCAAAAGACAAATAATATCTGATCTAGAATGCTTTTCCTAAGAATATATGTTTTTAAATTCAATGTAACAACTGGACAGCAAACATGAAGGTATAATCAATCAACACTTTATTTTAATTTGTTACAACATATTTATCTTTTTGCCAAATAATAATTTTAGGTACTTTTGGTATAGATATGTATATAGAAGATACTTTATTTTACATTTTTTCAAACAATAACTTTTGAAATGTATAGTTTAAAAATAATATTTTTTCCAGATTTGGCCAAACTTGCAACTTGTTATACAGCAAATACATTTCCCAGTTTTATTTTATTTTATTTTTTTAGTATACTCCTGTATACCTCTCTCCTCCATACTGGGGAGAGAGGCAACATTAGAGGAAACCTCTGGAAATCAAGCAGAATTTCAGCTTTATTTGCAATTGAGGAAGTTGAACTTTGGTCACTCTTTTTTTTTGAAAGAAAGAAAAAGAGAGGAAAGAAAGTGAGAGTGAAAGAAAGAAGAAAAAGAATGTAAGAGAGAAAGAAAGAGGAAGAGAAAGAGGGAGAGAGAACGGGATTCTTGTTCTATTGCCCAGGCTAGAATGCA
>CAUYLG010034752.1:102500-119564 GCA_963573385.1 Cacajao melanocephalus | reverse complement strand
TCAGCTGTGCTTACTGTGAAACTCTCAGTCCTCAGCGCTTCCAATTGCTGTTCTCCTTGTGGGGACGGGACCAGCCGAGCCGGAGTCGTCCCGTATACTCCGCGCCCAGAAGCGCCGTGCTGGGGCGCCGGCAAAATAGCTGCGCCGGCCAAAAAAGTCGCACTGGCGACCCGTGTGGCTCCTCCGCCGGGAATCTCCTAGTCTGTGGGCAACAAAAATTCATCTGAAAGTGCGGCGTCCACTCGCTCTCTGCGCTTTCACTGGGAGCTACAATCCTGAGCTGTTGTTAATCGGCCATCTTGGATGTCTCTCGTAAGTTCCTTTCTAGGGTCATTTTTTGTATATCCAATTGTTCAGGACAATTTGTTGAAAAGATCATTTTTTATCCATTGAATGTCTTTGAACCTTTGCTAAATATTAGTTGACTACATTTGTGTAGGTCTATTTTTTGGTTCCCTATTCTGTTTTATTGATCTTTGTGCCTATTCGTCCAGTAGATTGTGGATTTCTGGATTTCTGTAGCTTTACAGTAAATCTTGAAACTGGGTGATGTGAATCCTCCAACTCGTTTTCTTCATTATTGTATTGGCTATTCTAGGTATTTCCTATATACACTTTAGAATCAGTTTGTCAAAATCTACAAACTATCTTACTGAGATTTTGATTAAATTGTATTGATTCTGTAGATTGAGTTAGGAAAAACTGTAGCATCTTAACAATTTTGAATCATCCATCCCTAAACATGGAACATCTATGGATTTATTTAGATGCCTTTTATTTCTTTCATCAGTGTATTATAACACATATAGGTTTTAATGTATCCAAGTTGACCGTTGTATGTGATGTTGATAAAGAATCTGGTTATGTTTTTTTCATGCATTAAATATTATGTACTCAACAATCTGTGACCTCTGTTGATTTGTGGCTTCACCTTTACTGCATGTTTAATTTTTATACATAGATACATTTGCTTTTAAGCTTTCTTTATGCCTTAGTTTCAGAACATCACTCACAGTTCTTAGCTCCACTGGATTCCCCAATATGGCTGTCTGACTCCTCAAAAGCAGCAAGGGAGCAAGAGACACCAAGAAATTTAAGAAGCAGTGTCATGTGAAGCTTGCAATGATGATTAAAACTGTTCATTTAATTTTGTAAATAGGAGGGCACTGGGCAATTGGCAACAAATTCACCATAGTGGTGAAAGTAGGAGCCAAATTTTATTGGATTATAAAGTGATTTGATACTAATCAAACAAAAACCCATTGTGCACTCCAGTATTTCCAGAATCCAGGCTGTATAATAAGGAGAGATTAAAAGGTAGTTTTTAAAAAACATGTAGAAGAAGGGAAGACTTACTGCTGCCTTTTTTGCTTTTAAGATAGGGAAAATGCTAAACATAATTAACATTTTCTCAATGATTTAATAAAAAATTGTAACTTATAGAAATGTCTAGCTTCATAATAATCTACCCTGAAGGTAGTTGTCCACCCTTTTAAGGAGGTCATCTAATCCAAGAGGTAGTGCCTAATTTACCATTATTACAGTGAAAGAAAACTGCTCCTTTTAACTTAAATTTGAAAGCAATTATATCCCAGTGCATGGATAATAATAAAGTTACCCTGGAAGATCCAATTACTTTTGATATTAGTTTTTATTTAACTGATGCCTTAAACTTTACTAAACATTAAATGTATATTTATTTATGTCCCTAAGAATGTGCCAGGTTTTATACTAAATACTATAACACCATTTTGCTTATTTTTATTTTTTCTTTATTTCATTTACTTTTTAATAACTACTTCAAAATGCTGCACTGTTATGTACGAGAATGCCCTATTATTCTTATTTAACATTTGAGGAAAGCAAAAGTCTAACTCCAGACATTTGAAGCATGTTAAACATAAAATGTAATTTATTGATTTACCTACTGTAAATTGCAAAGCATCTCTTCCGCATTTACAGCTGTACATCAGATGGCAACCTTAGGGCACTCAGTCAGCTGACTTATCATGCCTTATCTGCTCTGTTTGCTTTGTTCTAAGGTAGGTGTCTCCCACGAAGAGTAAACATAACTTCTGTCAACTCCAAACATATATCGTTTTTTCCAATAACGCCAGCTATATTTCTGGGCTAAAAGGTCACTGAGATTAGATGACCAGTCTGAGTCCCAAGCCCATCAATTGTGCAAAGGAAGTGTAGTGTCAGTTCTACCTAAACCCATGGACTCAGGGAAGGAGGAATTCCTCAAGGGAAGTCAGAATATTGTACCAAAAAAAGGAGAAAAGGAAGCTAACCAAAGTTAAAAAGAGATGTTGAGTATGATAATGCTTTTAGATGGTGAATGCATTTCCCAGGGTACATAACTTGTTATAGTAGATGCCCACAAACCTAGTTCTTACAATTGTTAGTCAAATGCCTGTTCCACTACACCATTGTTTCAGTTTGATTCAGGAGAAAGTTTATGCTTACTTTGTGGAATATATTTGGATGGTTATTTAAAATGTGTACAAGATTTTCATACATGTTAGGTCACTTGAGAAGGCAGCAGGATATGTATGCTATCTAGGTTTCCCATCTCGATTTCTTTAGCTGTTCTTGGCAGACTTCACTTTGTTAAACTGACTATATAAAGCCGAGTAGCACTCAAAATCAGAGCTACTTTCTCTCAAGAAAGAACACGTGGTTAAGTCATTATATTATATTCCTAATGTGATGCAGACTGAATGTAAAGTAAAATTAGGCAGAGAGATTGAATCAACCAAAAAAATAAAATAAAGCAGAACATGGGCTTTCAGCAGAACATATACTGCAGTGTTGATAAATGTTGAAGCACAATTTCCTACACTATGGACAGTCCAGTTTGAGCTAACCAAACGTTGATCATATATGCAAGATATGTTATACCTTTATATTCCCAGTCAAGATCCCTGACACTGAATTACTCTATAGCATAATGAGAGGACTATTTTAACACAGCAAGAACATTCTATTATAAAGCAATTCAAACACTGAAACCAACTTATTACATTGAGCAAACCCAAATGCAAAAATGAAATGACAAGTAATGCAAAAGGATAAAATTTCATACTTTGTACATAATGATAATCATTATTAGATTAGATTGATTTCAGTATTCAGAACTGTTTTATTTTTCTTTTCTGAATTTAATTCCTTTAGGGTTCATTCAGCAATCATGTAATAGATGACCAGTGGAAATCTGAAAAGTTTCTAATGTTTTTATTGCTGAAATATATGATTTTGTAAAGTTTCCTTCTGTATAATTTTTACATAATTTTTTGTAATTTTGCTTAAAATATTTTGGAATTTTTAAAAGTATTAGCTCTATCTTAGGGCAAACTCATATTAATTATTTTATTTCCTACAAGAATGGCTATTGTTCATTACATTATTTGCAATGACTGCATCTTTTGGTTTTTCATTCAAAAATGTGCTTTGGGGGATGAACGAAATGAACCTGCCACACACTCTCCTTACAGATATATTATTGTACCATAATGAACATAAAACATGTATACAAATACATTTAATACAATGCAGGGTGTGCAGGGGTCCAGGTTGTGTTTGGAAGAAGAAACAATTTTCCATTCTAGCACCAGAGAAAATGTTTTGGAGAAGGTGGTATTTCAGATAGATTGGACACATGGATATGAAATATAAAAACATCTCTCTTTCTCTCTCTCTCGTCTACCCTCTAGGGACTTCAGACTATATACTAGTACCCAGACACACCCTGTTCTTTTAAAGTTCTACTCATATTTATGCCTGGAATGCCCTTACCTTTTCTAAGGGAACATTATCTTCCAAGCTCAATCTCAAAAGTTACCTGCTCTGGAGAGACTTTGAAGGTCTTTGAACAGTACAGTGAATTGATCAGAGCTGTGCTTTAGGAAGTTTAATATCACTGCAAGGTGGAAGATGAGCTGAACCAGGGTCATGCTGATAGGAAAATGCAATAGTGTTAATGTGAGGAAGTAACAGCTTAATGTAATAGGCAATGTTCTTATTGTCTAAGAACAGCTAAAAATAGCCATAGAAGATATTTCATAACTGATGGATCATACTGTATTCTGAGCTTTAATATCTTGAGTAAGGTGATTCCATTAAGATAAACAAGGAAGAAAAGAGTGGAGAAAATGTGTGGGTTGGAAAATAATAAGTTGAATCCTCACCATATATAATAAGAGGTGTTGGGGATATCTAAATGGAGATGTTCTACAGACACTTGGAAATGAACATCTGGAACTTACCAGAACAAGTGTATCTACAGTTTGGACCCATAAAAATAATCACAAAAACAAAAATTGACAAATGGGACCAATTCAACTGAAGAACTTCTGCACAATAAAAAACTATCAACAGAGTAAACAGACCACCTACAGGATGGAAGAAAACATTTGCGAACTATGTATCTGACAAATATCTAATATCCATAATCTATAAGGAACTTAAATTTACAGAAAAAGTCAAACAACTTCATTAAAATATGAGGCAAAGGACACAAACAGACCCTTTCAAAAGAAGACATAGTGCACAACCAATACACATATGAAAAAGTGCTCAATATCACTAATCAGAGAAATGCAAATCAAAACTGCAATGAGAGGTCATCACACAGCAGTCAGAATGGCAGTTATTAAAAAGTAAAAAAATAACAAATGCTGGGGAAGTTGCAGAGTAAAGGGAACACTTATATACTGCTGGTGGGAATGTAAATTAGTTCAGCCAATGTGGAAGACCGTTTTAAATTTTTGAGAAATCAAAATCAAAGTTTCTCAGAAATTTAAAACAATTACCATTCAACCTGGCAATCCCATTATTAGGAATATATCCAAAGAAATGTAAATCATTCTACCATAAAAAACACATGCCCATATATGTTCAAGTAAAATGGTGGAATACCTCACTCCTACTCTCTATGGGCCCATAACAGGACTTAGTTAAATAACAAACACAAAATTGGTTTTTGGAGGCTAGAACCAATATATCTATTTTGAGTTTGTTGTACACTTAATTAAACTCTTTAATTCTTCTAAATTAGGTGAAATATTTTTCACTAAATATTTTTGCAAAAGGCATTTAATGGTCTGATTTTGCAGAAACCAAATAACATTCTCTAACAAATTTGTATCATTCGCATTATCATTTGAAGAGCTTCAAAAACTCTCTCTATATGGTGCTGAGCTTAATATACAGTAATGAGTAAAATACATATGGCCCAAGTACATGATGGATTTAAATCAAGTTCCCAAGTGTTGGAACATTGATTAAGCAGGAGCTCCTGACAAGACGGTTAAATACTCCAAACCAAAACAGTTCATTGTTTCTCCTTTTGCCCCTTTCAAATAGGTTATGTGAATGGTAACTATTGCCTTTACACTCCAAAGCAGTATCTCATCTCTCATTTATTTTGCTAGGTTTTCCTATACAGAATGTCTTTATTCTCCCTACCCAAGCAATTTGACCTCATCACTTATATTGTACTCTTCATTTCTGCATCTTTTTTAACTATGTGTATCTTCATTTGCTTAATAACTTTCTAGCCACACTTGTTGCAGTTTGGTCTTCATCCAGGAGTTAATGAAAGAAAGATTACCAAGGAAAAAATAATTGTCAGTGGCTTCTCCTTTCCTAGTAGAAGTCAAAAGCTGTTTGCATAAACTTTTTAAGAGTTACTAATGAGGAGATCTCAGCCCCTCATCTAGAGATTAGAGGACAGACAGTCTCTCTTATAAAATGATACAACTATTCATTTTAGAACGATCTTCAAGAGTTTGAAATAAACAGAAATGTAATTGGAATTTAGATAAAGTCTTCTTCTAATCTTTAATAAAAAAAGTGGGCTCAATTGATAATTTTAACTATGAAGATAAACTACCTCTGGAAATTTGAGAAGGGACTTCTTGGCACTTCCCCAATCATTTAAATAGCCAGTAAGTGAAATGACTCATCCGTATGTTTAATTTCACTTTCAATGTTGCAATAGGTATTTAGCAGCCATTATTATCATGTCTTTTGACTCATGTCTGAAAGGGAAAATAAAAGAAAAAGAACTTTTCCTGACCTAAGTGGCCTTAGATTGGAAGAAAGAAGGGAATGAAGAAAGATAGGATGTGTGAATATGCCTAAGAAAGACATTTCAAAGAGCAGAATTGACTGAACTAGGAAAGGTTATAGAAGAACCAGGGAAACAATCAGTCCAGGAATTCTTGACTGGAAACCAAACATATTCATTGAGATAAAACAGGTGATTGGAAACAAACTGAATTCTAGGAACTGGTAAGAAGTCTGGAGGTACATGTGGCAGTACAGTTGAATAGCCACATTTACAGTAAGGTTCTGTCAGACAAAAAGAGTATCAGGCATAAGTAATATACAGAAATATCTAGGGGCAGATAGGATCTAGACACTTGGCTGGAATTCTAGAGTTGCTGGGATTCCATTCCAAGTTAGGATAAAGACAATTAAACAGAGCTCTAGAAATAGAAGTATTGCAGTGTAATGCAGGTTATCAATACAAGATCTTAGGCTACATCTTAGCAAAAACAGTGCAGGCACTTTACCGTTGGAATTGAAGTTTAAGATAAGGACTAGGTCACAGGAATAAGGAACCTAGAACTGATAAACATTGTTACAGGGAACCAATAGGAAACTGGACTACTTGATGCAAATTTGCTGAACTAGAATTCCTTTACTTTCCTTGGCATAGGAAAGGATTAATTCTATATTTTAGGGTAGATGTGGGGATCCCTGTGGAAGGTAAGTTGCTCCAGATGGAGGAATGTTAAGGAGTACAGTATAAAAAACACATTTCTTAGTTTGTTCATTAAGAATTTTATCAATCAAACATTTACATTTAGTGAGACTCTCCTATATGCAAGGCACTGAGCTAAGCAGGGTGTAAAATGTTAAGATACCTCTAATATGGTATCAGAAACTCTAAGGTCTAGTTGTGAGAAAGATAAACAGATAATATTGAAACTCTATAAAAAAATACAACATCAGGTGATTTTTAAAAATATGTTAATGTAGAGATTCCACAAAGTAAGCTGGGAGAAGTCAAGAAATGTCTCTGAACAGACGACATTTGAAATAAAACTTAAAGAATAAATTTTTTTTTCTAGCTGAAAATTTTGGGAGAAAAGAAATAAAAAAGTATAGAATAGTTAATAAAAATGATAGCTACCACATACAAATAACAATAATAGCTATTATTCGGTGTTAGATATGTTATATGTATGTTATAAATGTACTATCATTTATTTAATCTGCACAACTGCCAATATTTCTAATTTGCAGATGCAGAATCAGAGGCTCAGAGAAGTCATTCACTTTTTTTGTTTGTTTGTTTTTTGAGACAGAATCTCACTCTGTCGCCCAGATTTGAGTGCAGTGGCATGTTCTCGGCTCACTGCAACCTCTGCCTTGTAGGTTCAAGCAATTCTTCTGCCTCAGCCTCCCGAATGGCTGGGACTACAGGTGCATGCCACCATGCCAGACCAATTTTTGTATTTTTATTAGAGACAGGGTTTCACCACATTGGCTATGCTGGTGTTGAGCTCCTGACCTCATGATCTGCCTGCCTGGGCCTCCCAAAGTGCTGGGATTACAGGCCTGAACCACAGTGCTAGATTTTTTATTTATTTTTGTTCTGTTTTTCTTCAAAAACACCTGCTGTTTCCATATAGAATAGTTTCTCTGGCATGTTCTAGGAGGAGTTAGAAGTGATGTAGATCAGAAGCATAGACCACAGGAGGTGATGTTTTCATGATAATTCATTAAACTGGAGAGGCCAGAGCTAGAGTGTGAAGGCTTTTGCACAGATAGGTAAGAGGAGAAAAGGAATTAAGCTTAAAAAGAAATCACTTAAAGTTTATTGAGATGGTAAACTGTGCATCATTAAGATAATGAAATTTTATTTTACTCTAAGGGTTGTGGTATTTTTGAACTAGAAGGAATTTAGGAAACTATGTTGTTCGACTCTTCAGATTTACAAGTAAGTCTGAGATCCAGGTCAAGAGCATAAGTTAGTCACAAATTAAGGCTTTTTTAGTTCCACATGGGAGCCCTATTGAGCTTGAACTTCCTCCTTGTAGAGCAGGTGATGGATGGCCATGGCTGGAGTGAAGTGAGCTCACTAAGATGAGGGAAAGGAAAGACTCTGTGTAAGGCAGCTGTATACGAAAACATAGCACTGAGAAAAAAGGCAGCCAAGTACTCTTTCCTCTTTCATTTTCCGAATAAAAGTCAACTAACTAACCTTTCCAACTTTGATAGTTGAAATCCCACAGGATGTTTGGGGCCTGAAAAGAATAAAAGAGATTATTCAGATCATTAATAATGACAAACTTCATTATGAAATTAATTTGTAAGTGACTAGTAAAATAACCCAGAAAAGTTCATTACCTAAGTATGTTCCTTAAATTATAACCTTCAATTCTAGGATGACTTTGATAACCATAACTACTAATAAGCCTAAGAATAATTTATTCACCTATTAACTAAGGACTTTATCATCAAAGAGAAGTTGAGCTGACTCTAAGTTGATCATAACAAATTTTTTTTTAAAAAAAAGAAAGAAAGAAAACAAGCCTCAGCTGTGTCCTACGCATAGACTTTTCGTTACTGTTGACAATGAAAATGAGAGTCACAAAGAACACAGCTGGAATTTTAACTCTTACATTGAGATCAAAGATTGGCAGTTAGAAAAATCATCCTTTTGACTTATAAACAAAACAAATCTTATATGGATGTCAGAATAAATAAAGTGTTTCTTTTTTAAACAGTTACTGTTTTGGCAAAACTCTACTTATCATACCTATTAAGAGATTCAAGGTACAGTATTTTTCACTCTTATTGCCATCTTAGCCTCAGAAACAATTATTTAAAATGAAATAAATATATACTTAGAAAACAAAGAAGATATATTACTAATTGTCCACTAGGCAGTCAATTGCCAGTTAGAGTAGCCACTTGTGTAAACTCTGTCAAACATGCTGACCCAAACACGTCTCTAGCAATTTTCAACATCTGGCTTAAAAGCTTCCCTGTAATTATTTTCATTTTGCATAAGCAAAACTCACTAAACCCTGCATCTGTGGTGGTGATATACAAAACATATAAATTTGGAGGGATTCATTAGATAATGCCAAAGAAAATGCACCAATGGCTTGATGTCATTTAACTCCTGCTCTCATGGTGAATTAGCCAACAGTGAAGGCCATTTCTCTTCAAAAGATTATACAGTGCTTCTTGACTTGTTTCTGCTGAAGAGTGTTTATTTCATAGAAATTGACATGTAACAAAGTCGCAAAGATGTGGGTACTTTTTCTACAAAGATGTGGGTACTTTTTCCTTAATATCCCTGGTTTTCTATGGATGCTCTGGGTAGTAAGATAACACAGATATCAAATATAATATGAATAAGAAGTATTACTTAGAATTTTTGCATCTTTAAAGCTGTGGGTCTTATTTTGGTACAATTTTCCTGCAATAATGCTTAAAACATACGTAATGTATTGTTTTATCAAAATTTTTCCAAATTCTAATGACGTACAAACATATAAATTCTCAGAAGACTGCAAATTATTTATAATTCTAAATTATAGATGCATAGATTTGTGAACGGAGTATAGGTATAATTGTTTCTAATATCAGGAAAACCTCTTCATTATACCATAAATTGTTCCAAAATTGTTGCATTCTAATTCCATGTCTGCGTGCCACAATAAAATAGTATTCGATTATACTTTGATATATTAACCTCAGTTAAATAAACTCATTCATATGAAAATGTTCAAAACTGTTTTGAATATATGTTTATTTTCCTATCTCTCATCTGTGCTTGGCTATTTCTCTGAACCTGCTCTAGGGAAAGTGGAATAGTCTAGGTTGGATGATGTATATTTATTAGCTTCAGAATCACATCTGTGTGCTCAGATTGGAGGAAAGGTCATAAACACAATGAATGTTGCTAGGAAACCATGCCTTTTAGTCAATTTAGTTGTGAAGATGAAAGAGATTTTTTTTTTTTTTTTGGTACAAAGATGGGCTATTTGTAAAGTACAATGAATAATCATTTTATTTTGATCTTTGAATTTATCATTTAAAAAATAACACTTTTCATTAGTAGCTTTTCCTATTTATTACTTACTTGGATTTCAAATGTTTGAAATTCAAGACATGAATGTAGCTTTCTATGAAAAGAAAGATTCATGGCAATTTTCATTTAAAGGAAATAATCTTGTTGGTGAAATTTAGGGATATCTAATCCTTAGGGCAATGCATATGAATCATAAAAAGATTAATAATCAAATAATAAAAGTCAAAGAATAAGTAGCTAAGTCCCTTGAAATCGCCATTAAAAGGATTTTGAAAGCTCAAGTGCTATAAACAACTCTGACACTTCTTTTTGTGTTTCAGAACTACAGGGCTGTGATCCTGGCAACTTTTCACGAAGATTAATCCAAAAGAAAACAGACATGTTTTACTGGTCAACAATAATTAGATGGTCCTTTGACATAACTAAGTACTCTAATTCCACAGGACTGTATTAGCCCACTTACATACCTAATTAGAAGCTTATGTTGTCTGTGTCTGTGTCTATTGATTTTGAACCAAAATGTAATTTTAACCAGGTAGGTTTTTATTGGTCCATTTTACTGGAACATTTTAGTAGTATTTGGTGGTACAACTTGTATTAATGATGAAAAATCCAGCAGATTAATTCTGTAATAGACATCTGGTTTTTAAAGTATGGGGCTTACATCTCTTCTTTAATAATTGTTTCTTGTTTCTCCCATTCCATTTGATTTGGGTGGCTCTGTTAATTGCTTGGCCTCATCTTCCCTCCACAGAGGTGAATATGTCACTCAGGCTGGCCAACCAGAATAATCCTGAGTCACATTGTGTTTGAAAAAGAGAAGGAAAGCCAGTGCAAATGGCACCTAATTGGGGTGAGGTGATAGGAAATGAGGCTGGGGAAGTAGGAAAAGCCAGGGTGCATAGTGCCTTCTGAGCCAGAGTCAAAAAAAATGGAATGTATCTAAGTGTGATAGGAAACTTGGGGTTAGGCAGAAGTGTGACATGATCTAATTGATGTTTATAAAAGATCACTCAAGCTGCTAAATCAGAAAGGATTGAGGGACTGAGCAAGCATTTTGGAGGCTATTACAGTAGTGTTTGTGAAAAATGATGCTGACTTGAGCTAGGGTAGTAGCAATGGAAATGGACAGAAGCTGATGGACCCAAAATAACTTTTGCAGATCTAACAAGTCTTGCTGGCAGATTGAATATAGGGTATGTGCTTAAGAGAGAAATCAAGGATGACTTCTGGATTATTAGTTTAAACAACAAAGTATGATATTGCTACTAATGAATGGGAATGCCAAGAGGAAGTACTGGGTTAAAGGTGCAATTAAGAGTTTTGTTTTAGGCTAATTAGAGAGTATCTCTGAGTGAAGATTAAGTAGGTATTTGGCCATGATGTTTAGAAAGACAGGATAATAAAGACCAATTTTTGAGTCAATTACAAATAGTTAATATTTAAATCCATGGGATTTAATGAGATGACCTATGGAGAAAATATTGATGGAAAAAGAAAAGGACTACAGACTTCATTAAATAATGTACTTAATTTCAAATGTGCTAGATGATTAAGAGTAATTTTGGTAATGAAATAAAATACCACCTTTTTATACTTATTTACAAAGGTTTTCGGTATTATGTCACATCCATAATACCAAAAATTAAATGTATTAAGCATTGAGACAAATCATTTTTACCACTCGTAGATGGAAAAATTGAGAACTGAGACATTATGTCAAGACATCACCACCAGGAACTGATGGAGTCAGGCCTAGCACAGAGACCTTTCTAAGTCTCATCCATTGTTTTTTTCTGTCACCCATTTTTGAAACTCTACTTGCAAATACAAGGCCCTCAGGGCTATAACTGATGCTATTTGCCTCTACACTAACATCCTCAGTTTATAATGCTTGAGTTCCTATGTCTAATTAGTTTTCTATCCTAGCCTTTGTTCTCTAATGTCACTTCTTGCTGCAACCTGCCTCAGAGTTTTTCTCTCTAGTGATCTACTGTTATTATGCTATGAGCTGTGAAAAAAGATGTAGAATTATTATGAATATAATAAGTTAAAATAGTCTTTGAGAGACTCTGATTAGTTATATGCCATGACCTTACTGTATTGTCTTGAAACATATATCACAGCTATTCAGGGCCTTTTACTTATTTATTATCTCATTATTTCTTTGTATTTTCCTTATGAACTGAATAGGTTGTCAAATAAATGACTTCTGATGGCTAATGCAATTTTTAATACTCATGCATCTTTTTCCTGGACCACATGCTGTACTAGTCCACATTGTTAAGTATCAATTTTACCCTCAATTTCAGGGATACCTATTCTAAAAGGTCACAGTGAAGTTTTGGTTATTCTCTTTACAGAATTTATAAGAAAACAATCCTAAGATGCACTTTAACACAGTCAGCTAAAGTTTTTTATTTTTATTTTCTTTAATTTTTATTCTTTTATTGTACTTCAGGTTCTGGGGTACATGTGCAGATCATGCAGGATTGTTGCATGGGTACATACATGGCAATGTGATTTGCTGCCTCCATCCCCCCATCGCCTACATCTGGCATTTCTCCCTACATTATCCCTCCCTGACCTTCCCACCTCCTCCCCGCTGTCCCTCCCTTGGCATCCCCCAACAGACCCCATTGTGTGATGCTCCCCTCCCAGTGTCCATGTGCTCTCATTTTTTAAAATTGCTTACTTTGTATGTGAATATGGTCTTCCAGGGAGGAAGGCTTTCTCGCCCCATTCAGTTTGATTGTTTAGGGGGACACTAGTCACTACTACTTCGTTCTTGGTCATTTTATTTTACTCTTCAGGTTTCTGTGTTTTTTCCCTTGGCAGAGGCATTCTGTGGTCCCACCATTGCATTCCTCTCATGTCTCAAGCAGTCTAGATCATCACTATGTTTAAGGGCTACCTATATTTTTTTTCTCACAAGATAGAGTCTAAAGTTCTGCATTTTTCCAGCTATTTCCTTGAGCAATCACAAAATAATTTGCTTTTTATTTTCTTGAGAGTAGGGGATTATTGAAATAATTTTACCAGAGAAGTGACATAGTTTAGGACACATTTTGATGGCTGCAACATAAATAATGGCTTTGAAGGGATGATGATGATGGTGAGTAGAACAATTACAAAGCAAAGTTTCTAGTGAGAGTCAAAAACTACTCAGTAGTGGCTGGGCACCATGGCTCACGCCTGTAAGCCCAGCACTTTGGAAATCCAAGGTAGGCGGATCACCTGAGGTCAGGAGTTTGAGATCAGTCTGGTAAACATGACGAAACTCCGTTTCTACTAAAAATACAAAAATTAGCCAGACATGGTGGTGCATGCATGTAATCCCAGCTATTTGTGAGGCTGAGGCAGGAGAATCACTTGAATTCAAGGGGTGAAGGTTGCAGTGAGCCAAGATCTCACTACTGCACTCCAGCCTGGGGGACAGAGCAAGACTCCATATTGAAAAAAAAAAAGTGAAAAAAACTCAATAGTAACCAGAATTGCTATAAAACGACACAGTTTGAAGATATTTATAAGATAAAGTAACGTAGTTCATTGGGATGTGGAATGAAGAAAGGGGGATATTAAAATGACTCTTAATTACTGACTTATGTGGAAGAGATAAGAGCATAGACATGGAAAGATAATGGGTGTAATCTGGTGCTGGTTTAGTTAGAAGTGGGTTTGAAATATTGAAGAGTTGTGCAGGCCAAAATTAAAAGACACCTGGGAGACTTTAGGATTTAAGTGGTCATTAATGCCATGTCATCCAATGAGATTACCCAGAAAAACCATTTCAAATAATAAAGGAGAAGATGAAACACTAAAGCTGGCCTTTAGGAGGTAGCTGCTGAAAAAAGTATTTCATAGGTGACAGATAATGAGAAGAACTGGGAAAGCCTAGGTCATAACATGCAGAATAAGAAGACAGTAATCACTAGTGCTGAAAGCCTTACAGGAGTAAGACAGATGAGGATTAAAAATTATCCACTGAATTTGGCAATCTGATGAATCTGCTTACAAAGATTACAAACTTTGGGTTAGTGAAGAAAGAAAATCAATTGAAAGAGTTGTGGAGCAAATCTAATTTAGGAGTTGAAGAAAGAAAGTGTAGACAGTTTGAACACCTAGGTGGTAAAGGAAAGGAGAGAGCAAGGTGTTTACTCTTGTCTGTGTGATAGAAGATAGACGGCAATGGTGAGGAGAAATTTACGATGCCAAAGAGTCACTGAGGGGAGTTTCAGAAGGGATAGGAGGGATAGGAACAAATATGCAGACAGAGGAATCTCCATGTGCAGAGGAAAGGATATTTTGTCCATGGAGACAGGAGGGAAGTAAGTAAGTAAGGATGGGTACAACATAGTTTTAGAGGTTTTTCCTCTGATGGCACAAACTGTCACACAAGAGGTAGGATAGGAGGTCAAAACTAAGCAACAGCTTTGGGTACGCCACAGTTTCCTGAGGTACCTATGTGTAGTAACTCTTAGATTATAAGTACACATAATTGTTTTTAAGTTATGAAAGCTAAAATATTCAGCCTTTGCCTTTATTTAATATGTTAGACTAGAGCAGGCAAAGTATATTTTATGTACCAGTTCTTTTCTGCTGCTTCCACAGAGCATTGCCAGTATTAATTATATCCACAGTTAAATTCTAATCTGGGGAAGATAACTTATTGCAAGATCTTTAAATTAATAACCAACCGGCAGAAGTGATGTCTTTCCTTGTATCTCCATTTAACTAAAATTAGCCAAAAGCCATACAATTCAACAAATCAGTTTATTTTTATTTTAACCATTATTCAAATCAAATAACTAAAGGAAGTAACCACAAAAGTAATATTTTCATGTAAGTTTTAGTCATATACATTTTTATTGAATTATATATTTCAATTAGACTATGTCAGTTATGAATTGCAATTCAATTTGTTTAGGTATTGGCCACCTAATACCTACAGAGCTGCTCACAATTTAAAAAACAAAAAAATTATAAACTCTAATCTCATCTTTGATGTAACCAAAGTGAAAAATCTTTCTGAATGACTCAGAAATCTTGCAGCTATTGTTGCTATGCATTGCTACAGGCAATAAGTCAGAATTTAAAAAAAAAAATAGATATCAGTTGAGAGACCATCTGGTATTGTAGTTAAAAGTAGAGACTGTAATGTCATACAGATCTAGAGTCAAGTAATCATCCCACCACCTCCAAGTGCATGGCTTAGGTTCCTCCTTCATAAAATGGGGTTGAAAAGAGTGCTTACCCCAGGGTTACCGTGAAAAGAAAAGCTGAGCGTTCGTTTAAAATGTTGATAATAGCTGACACATAGAAGGAACTCAAATAAATAATAGTATAATTTACTAACTACAATAATAAAGTACTATAGGCATTCTAGCATAGAATGAATCATCTAAAATGCTCACTGTCTCAATGAAAATATATGGCTTATTATTCATACTTTTAGTCACTCATTTTCAAACCAAAAAGGGAATGAAGATGCAATTTTCTAAGAATTCAAGATGAGCTTTATAAAAAGTCTTTTGATCTTGAACTAAAGAAATGTATTTTTTTAATGTCAAGGATTGAGGAGTACTAGAAAAATTAGAATATTTTGTAGAAACGACTGAAAAATAGTATATATGTGAAGCAGAGAGAGAACTTATGTCAAGGTAGAATTTATGCCAAAATATTTCAAGAGATAATATGTTGAGGAAAAATGTATAATTGTGTTTATGAGAGATCAGCATTGGTAATAATCTTTAAAAATCTTAGGAATTATCTATAATCAGATTTGCATCTGTTATCTAAATCTTTCTGTGACACCCATATCACTTTTATGATACAATATAAACTCTTATTGATTAGTCTTAACCAATCTGTAAAATATAACTGTGAAAAATATATATATGTATTTTTTTTCTAATATCTAGATCTATTATGTCCTAGGCTTAAGACACTCCCTAGCGTTTCCAGGCTGAACTTGAACACAAAGCATTTTTTTCGTCCATGTGTTTAAAGTTCCCAAAAGAAGAAATGTTGGAGGTAGCTACAGCTCCCTCACGTGCTCTTTGGCATTATAAACAAACTTTGTAATCCTGGTGGACAATGACCTCCAGGAAATAAGCATTTTTGTCTGTCCTGTACAATACACTATCCCTTGTACTTAGAAGAATTCCTAGCACATATGAGGGGCTTATTAAATAAGTTTTTAATGGATGAATGATTCTGTACCTTCACTGCAGCCTGTGAAGAGGGAGCAGCTGTTGGGAGGTGAGCAGTATAAGTGCAGAATCCCAAGCCACACACACACAATCACAAGAGTGCAGAGGCTGGCTGTAAGTGCCACCAACACCAGAGACGTATTGGTGAAATTCTTAAAAGGATGGAGAGCAGTTAGGAAAAAACTAATATTGAGTTTTAGTTTTAGAAAACGCACATAAACATAGCCCCAAAAAGACATCAAACATTATTATCAGCACATAGAGGAAATTTTAAGGAAAAAACAACTTACAAAGAAGCAATGTAGAAAGACAACCAAACATTTTTCAATATGCACTTCTTTGCCAGGTGTTAACTTGAGGGTATCACCACAATTTCAGTTCTCAACCATGATGAGAAGGCTACCTTTACAATACTTACTGATTAGCAAAGTGACGCACACATAGGAAACTGTCCAAGGTGGCTCAATTAGGAGGTAGTGAAGCCAGGGTTTGAATTTAGGTTATCTGGCTCCAGGATACACTCTATCTGATCTGTCTTTCTCACACGCAAAAGGTCTGTATGGTCATTGACAGTTTCCTTGTAAACAACCCAGTCAGTGGAATGCAGCATTACTTGCCTCTCACCCTGCTGTCTGCCACTAAGTTGCTGATGGCTCGACTAAGTGGTAGTGTCTCTGTCAGTTTCCTCATCGATAAAATTATTATTTTCCAGACCTATCCAGAATGCTTTGC
>CAUYLG010034752.1:0-97500 GCA_963573385.1 Cacajao melanocephalus | reverse complement strand
TTGATGATAGATAGATTATAATGCATACGTTTTTGGCAAAATCTCAAGAAAATTTTATTAAATCATATTTAAATGGGGTTAGCTTGGCAAAGTACCCTAATTAATTGACAATTTCCTGGTTACTACCAGCAAATTATCAAAAATCTTTTTATTTTTACCACTCCCTAGAATAAAATCTACTGACCCTGTTTATTGACTACAGTGCAATCTATGTGAGATGATATCCACATTAGCTACTGCAAGAAGTTTACATTGTTATCTAGAGGTGATTTAATAGAATGTGCTTATCTTCAGAAAATATTTAAGCTATATTAGTATCAAAACTATTATCAGAGAACAGTTTTCCAGTGATTTTTTCTTTAAAAATATAACTGAAAATATCATCCATTTTAAAAGCTTTAAAAGATTTAGACTCAACATTTCATTAGCAAGAATTGAAATGTGAACTTATTTCTGTAATGAGATAGAATTCTTATTTAGGAAAAGTCCTGTTTCTGAGTTTCTTCTGATTTTTTTTAAGGAAATGATGATTTCCGCTCTTATCTCTACCATCCCATAAACTGAGGTATAAGAGTTTGTAGTCTAAACCTAAATAACTAACTCCATTGCAGTTCTGGTATCTCAAACCATCTGCTGCTAAATATGAGTCCACTTAAAAAATTCAAGTAAAAAAAAGCCAATATAGTAATATTTTGAAAACATTTAGCATCATTTACTAAAAATGTGGATGAGGGAGCAAAAATACTTGAAGAATGTATTGAAAAGCAACGCATCTGTTTAATGGCTCTTTCACGAATCCCCATCAGTTTGGCATTGTGGAGAAAATCGCTACTAACAGCAGTTCTGCATGTATTAACATTTTGCCCTCTTTTCAGCAATGTTTGCTCACTGTTGTTTTACAGTAGGGTAATAATACTGCTTATCTTATGGAATATTTTTCTTTTACTTTTCAAAGAAATATATGTATTCTAAAGATAAATGCATAAACATATATATTCTAATCATAAATACAAAATATATACCCATACATACAAAAATAAATATTGATACTTACATAAATACATAAATTTAACTAACCATAAATTTAACTTGCTAACAGTTCCTGCCATTACCTAACATTTAGGTGTCTCTTTAAGATTTAGATATTTTTTGATACTACTTTACAGTCAGATATTTTTTGGTTTATTTTCTTCTAACATCTGCATTTTTACGAATGTGTTATATAAGTGGTACAATTAATGCTGCACTTAATAGAAACATCTTTTTGTTTGTGAAATCTTGAAATCACATGTTCCATGTTTTCTAGTGCATACTATTGCCAAATATTTGAATGTGTTAGTATTGCTAAATATGATTCACTTTGTGATTGAAGGTGGAAGAAAAGAATTAAACCTATAGAGAAAACAAAGTATCATGCTTCTATAAATTTAATTAGATTTGCTTCATGACATTCTTAGATTGCCTTTGTCCTAGTCAATGCTAATTTTTATCATACTGAGCTCTCAGATATTAGGTATCTCAGAACCAGTGCTTTATGCATTTCTTCATTTTGACACTTTCAGGAGAAATGTAGTTTTGAAACTATTTTTCACCTCTTCTTTTTGTAATCTTATTCAACCCACACTCTCTACTATGTCCCCCAAATACGACCAAATATTGACTGACAGCTTGAAAGTGCTAATCGAATCATTCCCAATCATATGTATTCAATATGTTGGCTTGAAAAAAAATTGGGAGCCCAAATCTTTCAACTAATATCATTGCTCAATAGACAGATTTTTAACCAGAGCAAATTCAAGTACAGCTTTCAGACCAGTCAAACCCAGGAGACAGGCAGGAGGTCTGCCCTTCCTCAGCCGTTCTTCTGTCTACATTAGCTGTTCTTGCTCAGGCTCCATCGACCTGTCAGAGCCATCACAGTGATTGACTGCCCCGGCAGATGTGCTGCTATAACAGGTAACTTGATCATCCAGACCCATCTGTCTCTAAGTCCTCTTCAATTCACACTTTGAAAAATATTACAGGTTGGGAGGGGTTGAATTCTTTGTTGGGATTTTTTAGAAAAGTAGGCTATCTGTATTTCACAAAAGGTTACCCTCTAGTGAGTGAATGGAAATGCTCACTAAGAGCATTTGAGCTCTTTAGTGAGATGAGCTGCTTCCAGGACATCTTACTATCAACATTTTAAATTGGCCAGCAAGATCTGAGAGAATCTGAAAACCTGATTTCCAAAACACAATCTAAAGTTAAGGACCAGTTTAAAAGAATAGCCATAATAATAATAGAATGATGTTGCAAAGGTAACAGTTTCTGTGTATGAGTGAGACAGATGGGCTGTCTGTGCATGTAGAGGAGGGGAATCTCATGCAATGAGAGCAGTCCCATGCCTTCCCTTCAGTGCCCATAGCCTGGCAAATGTTGTGACATCATTAAGCTGAACTGCTGATTTCAGATGAGTCTGGAACAAGAATGGGCAGGGGTAACTCAAGCTTCACGCTGAAATGTACTTAACTAATTTACTAGTGTCACTATTTCTGATAATTACTTTTCACCAAAATATTTTCCTGTGCTTGTGTGCAGAGAATTTCATGCTATAAGCCAACACTGTAAGTGTAGAGCTGCTCAGGATCTATCAACAGCTTCTGTTAAGAGAGAATATAACCTTGGTGAGATCAGTGGCTAACACTTTTCTATCTCTCAGTAAAGTCTATTGCCTACTCACTATCAAGGGATGAACATTGGCTAAGAATGACATGGTTCAATATATAACGGAAAGTAACATACTGTAGCAAGCATGACAATGTAAAATGAATGACAATTAGCAAAAAAAAGTGAACTTTTTTCAAACGAGAGGAACAAAATTATACTAAGTGTATACATAAATAATGACACCTGCAGAACCTGAAGAAATAAATGAACACAGAGAAAGATATGAACAAAGGCAAACATTCATTAATAGAACTCATTTGCAATTCTTTCATAGGCTATTCCTATGAATGAGAATATGTCAATATTTATACTATTTCTCCAATTCAAAATGTTAATAATTAATAAATTTCTCAAGTGCTCTTTCTTGGCTAAGGAATCTAAATTCTGTTCTGGGCATAGTTCATCACTTTTATCTACTGGTCAAATTCCTTGATTTGTTTTAAGATCCTTCATGGAAATGAATATATTTTTTATTCAGATAAGAAATAGAAAATATAACATTTTATTAGTTTAAATTAGCAATAACTATTCTTTCTTCCTTTTTGTGGACTGAGGGAGGATCAGACTTGTTATTGATGTTGCTTGAAAAGGCAGAGATGGTTTGAGTAAAGCTATCGAGCGTTTCAAGGAGTTATTTATCATATAAACCTTTGGCTGATTAATACAGTTTAACAGTGCCCACTCTTCTCCTCTATTCCTACACCTCCAACCCAAAGTGAAAAAAGTCGGATATTTGAAACGCAAATCCACCCATAATTTAGAAACAGCTGAAAACATGATGGCACAATTAGAAAAAAAACAACACTGTCTTGATAAAAATTATTTTTAAGAGTTCACCATTTTTGTAATTAAAAAGTTAGAGGGAAAATTGTCACTACTTTAGTAATGTTTGTCATTTTATACTTGCAGTTATTTGCTCAGAAGCCCCTATAGATGAAATTGTATTTCTAAACCACACATATCTTCAGTACTTGCATGCCATGGAATCAGATCTGTAAGTATCCTGATATGGAACAAGAGATTCTTTTTTAAACTCTTGCATTTTCATCTACTTCACATCATATAACTCACATTCTTAAAAAACGACTGAAGATTTTCTTATTTCCATGTGGTTCCTGCTTTCTAAATTCTGTTGCTTGTTTTCTCCTTGGAGTTCTAAATGTTGCTTTAACATCTTTAGGTGTGATATAGATAGATTTAGAGGGATGTAGTTAGCAAGCCTCAAGCTGCAGCTTTTAAATACATTTGAAAATCTTCTTTTGGAGGAAAACAAGGCACTCTTATAGGAAAGTTACACTTTATTTTGGAGGTACCTCTTGCAACTTTTCATTCCAAAGGTGCTGAATTTACTATTACTATCAACACATGTATGGAATTAATCTTTTATCACACAAGCTTTTATGTGCAGCTCATCAAAGCTAGTTTATCCTTTGAACAGCACAAGTACTAAATTTTTTAAAACAGGGACTAAGGTCTATTTACCAAATCAAATTCAGTTGAATGTTTGAGAAAGTGTCCTTTTACATAAGGTTTATACCATATGATGTGTTGATCTTCTGGAGCACAATTTCCTCTGTGTTCTCCCATGTAACTATAGGCCTGCATTCATCTCAACCCTGCCCTTGTAACATTTTTTTTCAACTAATTATATCCATAGAAAGAGTTTGTGTAAATATGGTTTTAGCAGTTTATAACAAGAAAAGTGGCTTTCACTTATTTTAAGTTCAAGTTCTGTATATTCAATTACTGTTAACAAGCACTCCACCTACTGGCTTACGTGATGCCAAGCAAGCAGTCCATGATGCGAAGCAAATCGGCAGTAGTAAAAGATATTTCCAAGTCTGCAATATGAACGGGACCTCAGCTTCATATCATCAGCCAGGGTGAAGAGTGACTGAATTTCTGTTCACTAAGATTAGGATGATTCTTGGTATTTGTCTTGACTAAGCGACAACCTAACTGTGAAGAAGATTTCCAACACCAGTTTGGTGTATGAGGGTAGGACGGTTCACTGAGAGGTGGATTTTTGCAACCACAACAAAGAAGGGGGAAAATCGCATTCCAGGGCATCAAACTATCTTTCATGCATATTTAGAAAAAATAATTATCAGCACAAGCGTCAGTATAAAAAGTACTTCTGTCCAAAAGAGTTCTTAAATAAAATAGGATATTTATTTTTATAATGAGTTAGAATTATACACGTTGCATATGGTTATTCCTTGTCCACCAATATGCCATTTTAAAAACTGTAATATTGAAGTAGCAACAGAAAAATCTGTGCTTGAAAAATTTCTTTGACCATTGCTTCCTACCCCCATGAACTTTTTAGCGTGCTAGTCTTAGTAATGACTAATTATATGACAGACAAAGAGAGATTAGTATTAGGCATTATAGTGAAATCCAAAGAAATTGAACCACCTTTATTCCACAATGTCAACATAATGTATAAATCATAACCTTCTGCCTACCCCACCCACCACTATCCATCCTGACATCTCTTTTTAAGGACAGCTTACTATGTAATTATTGCCAGTGTGCCCGTATTATGGTATGTTTGAATGTGGCAATAAACAATATAGCAATTAATGTGAAATAATACAAGAGCAAATCAAGGCACATAGGCTAGATATTGAGGCAAAGCAGTAGGGACATTGAAAATAAAAGCTTAATGGGCTGTGGTATGGAAATGCTTTTCCTAATATTGTCTCAGGGTGTTATTGTGAATTGAACTGAAAAAAAAATGTTGAAGGGAAACTGTCTAACTATATAAAAGGTTTCTTGGGGTCAACTGTATTTTATCTCCAACTTTCTATCTTCTCCAGGATTAGTGAAGAATCATCATACACTTTCAATAGCATGGGAAGGTCTCCTGACTCCAGAAACTCTTGTAGTTTGCAGCTAAACCAGGATACAATATGGCACTAAGTAATAGAACCTATTCTGGGTTGATGAATGCTTGTGCACTGATGCTGGAATAGCTTTATAACTGCTTTAGTAAGAGCCCAGTAAAACTGCATCCCAGATGCATGAATTTCTCTTTTGACTTTGCAAAGGAAGTGTTCACAGTTAGGGGGTGGAAACCAGTTCCATTAAGCATTTACCCTGCAAAACAGAGATTGAGGAATCTTAGCACATGACGACACAACAAAATTTACCTGACCCTTCCAAGCTAAGGAAAACAAGACAGAAGGTCCTCTCGAGAGGCTGAATCATATATATGTTCTAAGCCTGTGCTGCCCATATGTTCAATAGGACTGTTGAATCTCAAAGTTATAATAATTTGCAACGAGGTGCCAGAACCAATTATTAAATATCGTATGATCCAACAGAGATGAAATAAAAATATACAGGGTCGATTTTACTGGCTTTGACTATTATAAGGCATTTAAAGTACTTTGAATTTACAGTTTAACTTGAGGGTTTTATTAACGACATCCTTATGCTAGAATTTTGTTCCCAGCTGAATATCATAAGCTCAATGCAGATGGCATACTTTTTCAAGGACAAAGGGAGTCTTGGCCTTATCCTTTCTTTTTGATTTGTATATCAACTCAGGAAAAGGAGATATGCTATTATGATATCTTCCACTAATGTAAACCTTTATTCAAAAGCGCAAATGACAGCCAAAAGTACAATTCAAGTGAGAAAAAAGGTAGTGTGTGATAGTGTCACAGAATGATACAATCTCAGCCAAATCGCTGCCTATAGTGTAGAAAAAGGAGACTCTTAGTCTTCAGTGTAAACAGTCATAATTTATTTACCATGACATCCCTGAAACACGAATGAATAAATGTTTTAAATACTGGTTCTGATCTCAAAGCCAAGGCCAGTTTCTTCTCCCTGACTGCTGTGAATCTACCCTGAGAGAAATGGGAGATGTGGATTGGTGGTTTGCCACCAGTAAAGCGAGGTGCTCAGAAGACGAGGTTTGTTCTGCTACTATTATTTCAAAAGCACTAGTGAGGCTTTCAGTTGAGTCTTCAGAATCAAAACAAGATTGTTCTACCATAGTAACATGTTGCTGGAATTAAACCATCTCTTTGAATGGATTTTCTTGAGAATCAAAGCTGAAAGGCAAGCTTTCTCTCCAATCTGAGCATAGTGTGTCTGCTGAGGCCTCAGTATGATCGGTTTTGGAAATTAAAGCCTATCTTCCCTTGGTCACGGGAGCACTGCAAGCACAGGACCATGTTTGTCTATGTATGTTTACAGCACCTGTCAGTCGATACATGAGAAACAAGAAGAGTAATGTAAACTGATCCCCTCTATTGCTGAATATTTAATGCAGTCCACTAGAAAGAAAAGCACAAACATTCTACTTTTCCAGTGCTTGTCTTCTATGCCCTCTTCTAATATTCTCTCAGGAGAGGTGGGTTTCAACCTTGGTCAGGGCAAGTACCCATTTATTTCAGAAACCTTACTTTCTTGTCTCAGCTTCCTTCCTGTCTCCTAAAATGAAATTTATTTTATTTTAGCCACCTCTGAGCATACTTGTATGTATATATTTTCAGGAAAATTGGATTTTCCATATAGATTTTTAAATCAGTTTTCAGATCAAGTTCAGAAATATGTAAATTGTTGTGTTGTTGGACCAGGCAGGAGTAGAATATATCCCTCAGATGAAGAGCACCCAATACTATAAAGTGATCTTAAATGAGAAAACTAGTGTGTAAGTCAATTGAAATGGCCAATAATGGGAAAACAAGTGCCCATTCCAAAAGCAATTGTAAGACATTTAACCCAAGGAAAGTTGCATTATACATTTTTATTAAATTGAGGCTATATTCACACTTATTGTGGTTTGAAATGTGAACCAATATTTTCTATCTTTGGTTTCCTTGCTTTAAGATCTCTTAATGTGCATAAGATGTAATTCATAATATCATGTGACTGTTTTAAGTTTGCAAGTTACTGTCTCGAAAGTTATAATTTAATTTAAATTGACAAATGCCCATTAAACTATTATGCTCTCTCATAAAATCGTATCTGACCTGAGATTAGTGTAACAAGACTCTGCAATTCCTAAGACTCTTGATTCTTTGTCATTTTAACCTTATTTACAACACAACACAGCCAATTTTAAAGAGCACTATCATTTAGCACAATATAAAGTATTAGCTTTCAAAGATGTGTTCAAATCCTATTTAGAGCTTAGATCTGCTATTTTTCAATAAATCTTTATAATATGGAAAAGAGAAAAAAGATTTAGGTCCTAGTAACAAAAAATACACTTATGCCTACTCAAATACTTCCTAAAAGACATGCAAAATGATATTAATAACTCTTAAAATAGTTTGTAGATAATCTGCAAATATAGACCTTGGGAGAGAGAAAGAAGAAAACTTCTGCAAACCTAAAATGCGTAATAAGATCTGTAGAAAGGAACTCCAGCCTCTTTCCAAATGGAGGTCTTCACACTGAGAGCAAGGATAATGCCACATACCAATAAGAAAAAACAAAACATAACAGAATAAAAAAGAAAATGTAATAAAACTCTTGTCTGAACAATTACACTACTCTCACTGGAGAAGTGTTACACTCTAAAGTGGCAGCTTGGAAAGTCCAACGTATCTATATGCTTATTTCCTAACATCTGATCATATTCCAGTTTTGCTCTGGGCCACCATGAAGGGTCTGACTTCCTTTCAAGCTATCAGTTTCATTCCTCCTGGCAGCTAATCCCCATGAACAAAAAGATTAATAAGTATAAAAAGGATTAGAATAAAGCATAATAGAAGGTCATGGAATTCCGCCATTTTGTGCTATTATATTTTGTTAATATTAACAATAGGTTTTGTATATTCAATACTTACCCCATGACAGACACAATGCTGAATGCTTTTAGGACATTATCTCATTATATTCTCTCAGAAGCCCTGCAAGATAAATAAGTATATATATTATACATACGGTTTTTTTTTTTTCAGTCTGAGTCTCGCTGTGTTGCCCAGGCTGGAGTACAGTGGCGCCATCTCGGCTCACTGCAACCTCCACCTCCAGGGTTCAAGCAATTCTCATGCCTCAGCCTCCCGAGTAGCTGGGACTACAGGTGCATACCACCACGCCCAGCTAAGTTTTGTATTTTTAGTACAGATGGGTTTTCACCTTGTTGGCCAGGATGGTCTCGATTTCCTGACCTCATGATCCGCATGCCTTGGCCTCCCAAAGTGCTGGGATTACAGCATGCGCAACCACGCCCCCACCCTGAAAGATATTTTTCTGTCTGTTTCTCAAGTGAGGTAGTTGAGGCATAGGAAGGCTATGTGAGTTGCTATAGGTCATAGAACTAGTAGTGGCTTAGAGATTCCTGCATAAATATGCCTAACTCCCAAGTTCATACTCAAAACTCTACCCTGTTCCTTTGCTAAATTTCAGCCCTTAAGAATTAGCCATTTAGTATTGAAATCAGAAATGCCCACATGATGATGCAGACACATGAGTTATTTCCCAACAATGGGAATGAAGTCACAATAGAACAACATTTAAGTTTTGAGGGATAAAATGAACTAGTGTCAGTAGAGCATGTAATATATACAAGGAGTTCAAATGTGTTGCACATGATGATGATTATTATTAGTAACAAAGCCTCACCAAAATGATATGGGCTTCAATTTTACAGCATATATAATGAAACCAGCTCAAGGGAAACAGTGTCCAGTAAAAGGAGGAGGGGGAAGAAAAGTTTAAATGATGTTACCCCAAGGAGTTCCTTTGGTTTTGTCTTCCGTAGTTTCATCTTTGAGCTCAAGAGGACCATGTGATGTGATTCATCCTGGTTGAACAGGTTGTATAGTTCAGCAACACTTCTTTTTGCTTCTACCAATGGCACACTCAAAGAAATGGAATTTGAAGTGTCATCTTTTAAATGAGACATTAAATTCAGGGATGACAAGGCCTTATAACCCACTAAAGTTTTCCTTCACAGAATATAGTTTGTCTCAGTGTTTCTGCTTCATTAAAATTAACCATCAAAAACATATTTAATTCTGCTTCCCTCCATGTGTGTCTCATCACTACTACCAAGAATGTGTGTATGTGATTTTTTTTTAAATTACATCTATGACAAAATGACTAACATTTAATTAAAATAATGGTAGTAATGATTGCCTAACAGAGGTAAAGCAGAAGAGAATGAGTTATTTCTACATTTTTGTAAAAGGGAAATTGGATCCTAAGTTTAACAAGTGATATAGAAACAAACTTTTATTATAAATCATGTTTGATAGAGATTTGTTAAGGTAAGGAGATGAAATGAGTGATAGAAAAATTGTAAAAACTGAAATTTTGTTCTTATTTCAAAAGTTGATTAGGCAAGCAGTTATGAAAAAATTAATTGTAGTAGTAGAATATGTCCAGGCTGTAAAGAATGAATTGGTTCACTACTGCCACCCCCTAGAAATTATAGGTAGTCTATTCAGTTATCAGAGTACAGTGAGTCATTGAAGGAGAGCACTGTCATACCTGAGGTCACTACAGACCTTTCTCAGTAACAGAAGCATAATTAGCCCTGTATGTGATTAAGAGTCTTCCATAATTTCAGTAAGTAGGTATTTTTAAAGATACTTTAATTAATTCAAGGATTTTAGCAAATAGAATTTATATTTTACAAATGCGTATAATAATATCTTTGAATTTTAAAATGTTTAGAACAATCTTAGTCTAAGTGATGTCGACCTTAACTGAACAAATTAAAGATTTATGGAATAAACAATTTAAGATGAGAATTTTCAAAGTTCAAACAAGAGCCATCTGTTTTTCTGTACAAGACCAAATGAAGGAGCATGCTACATCACTGTATGTACTAAAAATTCAAATTACCTAATATTCTTGAGAGCAACTATTTATGTCAGTGACAGAACTTTAATCGAGAATTTGGTTTTGATAAAATTTGAACCAGATTGCCTTTCTTTTTTCAAAATTGAAGATATTACTAAAATGATATTTCTCTTCAGATTCCCTCACCTTCTTAACTAAAAAAATAACAAATAATATAACCAAGAAATGACTGTTGGACCATAGTCTGTGTTGGACTATCCAAATGTTTTCTGTAACTTGATTTACATAAGTTATCAGTAACTAAAATAATTTGTTTGGAAGTAAGAATTCACTTAGTTTTCAGAAAATTTTTAAACTTAATGATTGCAAAATACTACGAAAATGCTAAACACAGTGATAAATTGATGCATATCCTGCTTCTTAGAAGATTAATTCTTTTAAATCTATGTGTGGCCATCAAGATTATATGATTACTTAGACCTCTATTAATTGAGTACAAAAATAAGAAGATGCAGAAGGTGTTCTTTCATTTACTAATAGTTGGCCTAACTGTTGAAAAGTCGGTTGAAGGGTGAAAAAATTCAATCAATTATCTCATCTCTATCTCTGTATCTGTATCTCCCATGACCAGATGTTTTGGACACATAGAAACAATTTTAGCTACTTTGTTCTTCTGTGTTGCCAGTGGCCAATTAGACCAACACTAATTTAATAAATTCAGAATATTTTGTAAAGCTACAGATGTAAATAGAGTAATAAATTGTAAATAATTTTTCAAAATACAGGAGCTGAGTAGTCATGAAAATTTAGACCATATGTTTTTGCCATACTAAAACTCATTCGGTTTAAAAGGTATGTCCTACATTCCTAAAAATAGGAAAATTTATAATCTTTTAAGAAGGTATTGCATTATATAAGGCTTTTAGTTAACTTCACATTGACAAATTCATAAACTTCTTGTCACTATGCTTTAAAGAAAAAGTTGTCAATATTACATCTTACATGCAAGTTCATATATGCTTATTTATTATGAGAACTTACCGATATGTATGCATACACTGGTACCTGGCTTAAAGTCTACCATTCAGCTGAGATTCAGTATACATTTGCTGAATTAATAAATAAATACATATAATTATATAACTACATGTACACATATTTCTTAAATTTATAATTAATGCTTAGATACTCATCATGGACACATATCCAGGGAGCTGAAGTTTCTGATATTAATAATCTCATATATTGTTAGATAATTGTGGTCCACTGGAAAATAAAGAATAAGCATAATTATTTCTCATTTTAAATAACTAATTTGATTGACAAATCATACTATATGGATCTGCATCCAGAGAGCCAACGTAGGTAGCATTCTATTTATTTAAAAAAAAAAAAGTTGTAACCTATTCCTACTCCTAGTTTCTAATCTAAAACTAGTGTAATGCTCCAGTGGATCCATTTGTCTTACTGTTACTTTGGTTACATAAAAGGTAATCGATGGATTTTAATCTCAAACACTGGATTCCCTGATAAAAAAAAATTAATTAAAATATCATTTTCAATGCCATTTAATTTACAAGATTTGACTGCCCAGCTATTTTACAGTTGTGTTTTGTTTTTATGCAGTGGATTGGATGTGTTTTATTTTCAACAGATGTGACTTTCAGTTCACTGCAGAGCAATGTATACATTTGGCTTAGAATTTTAAATGAATGTACCCTCTAATGATTTGCCCAATATAAATGGTCACTTTAAAAAGTAGTACTGAAAGTAAAAAAAATTACTTAAAGTATCAGTTACATCTAAAATGATGAAATCAATAACAATATTTTCTCTGTGATTCTTTCTCTCTGATAAGCAAAATCGTTGCTTAAAAGCCACATTAAAATTTAATCACAATCTGTGTGCTTTAGCAATTGATAATTTCTGGACAGCTGTCTTCTGCTTTGTTTAAGTCTTGTGCTCCTTCTGTTTAAGTTATGCCTTTTAATAATTGAATTAAGTATGTTTTGTTTTAAAATCAATTATTAAAATATGATCATATTTTATCATCTTCCAATAATGGTTTATAGTTTCATATTCCTTTACTTACAACAGTGTTAAAACTGGGGTGGAGAACTCATGAGAGGTTAAACTACTAGTAACTTAAATAAGTTATATAATCATGTTTTGACTTTAATATATATATATATTTAAATTAAATGTGAATTGATAACAATTTGTGTTAATGACCTTAAAATAGGTACTTTAGTTTTAGACTGCGGGCTAGAATCCTCTCTAACTCAGCTTTCTTTAACTCATGCCTGGTATTTTGTTTGCCATATATTGCATAACAAAAATACATGTATCGAATGATTTCCTGAAGAATTCTTAAAAAAATTTTCTGGATACTTTTAAAAAATTCTTAAATTCACCCTAGAACATCAGCCATGGCAATCGAATGTATATGACATTTTCAATATTTAAAGCGATAGATGATCACTTGTTAAGTATCATTACTTCATCATTTAGCACAGATTATGTAACAGTCAGTTCAGCAATTATTGCTATTCCATAGTTCCTCCCTCTGTGTGTTTCGAAGGAAGGGAATAAAGAAAGATTATCTTTCATAGTACTTCCTCTGATTACATTCCTGCTCTTTAATCACCTAACACAACTGCCCAGACTTGATGTGATAATGTCATATTTATTATAGGATAACTATTTAAAAGAATCAATATGTTCGGTGTTAAGCTATGCATTTAAATTATGAAGGATAAAATGGCTGACACACTGGTCATATTATATTGCCTTGTGGTAAAATATTTTTTATTATGTTATTTTAATGTACTCAATTAAATCAATAAGGTTAACTGTATTTGCCAGCATTAGGACCTATAAAATTTGTATCTATTCAATAGCATAATTTATGTGTTCGTATTTACTTTTGTCTTTGCATCAGATGCTAATTAATTAAATACTTCTGCTGAAACTAATAAATAAGTAATAATTAGATAAACACAGTGCAAAACATAATTTGAAAGAAGCAGATTGAAGTGGCTTGGGAATATAAGTAGCCATATAGTATGTCAATTAAGACAAAAACTGAAATATTCCAAATATGTCCACAATATGTCCAAATATGTCTGCAATATGTCCAAATATATGCACAATATTGCAATATCTAAAATAGTGCATATTTTAACATATATAGAAAAAGGAGCATGGACCTTCAGGTTATCTGAAAATTAAAAAAAAAATTATTGGTAATGCCAATTCAAAGGCATAATTTACTTAAAATTTAATTTATAAGTCAAAACATGTTATTTATATAACATAAATTTTGATATATATAAATTATGTAAGACGAGAAAATTATTCAACTATAAGCGGGTACTTGATTTCCTTAAATAAGATTGCTTGTTTGGGGAGTGAAGGATATTGGAATAAGCATGTCTTGAAGTGCTGTGGTAAGGCCATGTGTTCATATGCCTCATCTTGAACAGAGAAAATATATCATAAATCAATGTAAGGATATGTGTTAGAAAGCATGTAGCAAATGAAGTTCGTTTCCCTTGAAAGTCGAATCTCCATAAGTTACTAATGTCAGGGTTGTTGTTATCTTTATTTTCACATCATCATTTTTTTTAGTGTTCTATATTCCAGTTTGTTATGTTTAAATGTTCAGGAACTAAAACTGCTTTTACAAAATAACTCTAGAAAACTATAAAAATCACAAATCCTTCCAGGGAATTAATCTGAAGTAAAATCATTTTAACACGCTATTTTTTCTCCCAGTAATTTTCAAAAGCATTTTTTTCTAAGATCACATTTTGACACTATCCTTTTTTTTCACACTATGATGTGACTCCTCCTATTATTAAACTTTATGGTTTGAAAAGTCTTTCTTATTTTACTGCCTCCAACATATTAGGTTACTTTTTTAAGAAAAGGTGAACATATTAGCATTACATAAAATGTTAAAGTGACAAAGAGTTAAACTAGGAATTTTAGATGAATACACTAGCAGTTTGCCATTCTGACAGCAAAAGCCAAGCTAGTGCTTAAAAAAATGCAAGTTTGAAAAATGCAAATGGTGTTATCCAAATATGCAGCCATATGTCCATAATACACACATTTTTTGGGGGAAAATTTTGTAAAGATTTCTATCACAGAATTGCATCTCAAAGTGGTGGGGGTCTTGTTTTTTATATTGTGTTCCCATGAAGATGGTAAGATATGCAGTTATGTTTCAAAATCTTTTAAATATATTAGGATGGAAAAATGACATTATTTTTAGGTTTTCATGGAAATTTGGCTCTATGTTTTAACATTCCATTTTGAGTAGGTGCTCCACTTTATCTATAATATAGCTAGCAAAATTTTCCAAAATATCCAGATTCTAGTCATAAAATTTTCTATTCAGATAAGTAAGGTTTAAAACATAATCTCTTTGAACAACGAGTTAACAGTCCTTGGAAGTCAACATCAATGAGTCAAGGAAAAAACATAATTAGTTTGAATAATGCTGAGCTGTGAATTTGGATAACCTTTAAGAACTTTGCTTTGTTGATCACAGCATCAATAACAATAGGCGAGTGAAAGCCAAATGCAAGCGGTGAAACTTCCAACAGGAAAATATCAATTAATCTTTTTCAATAGAGTTGAAGTAGGTGTAATCCTCTCATTAAATAGTTTGAACCTTTTTCCAAGTAAACAAAGAAGGGATAATGAGTGATGCCATCCGACTTGTTTACATGGAGAATCTTCAAGAGGCTTAGGCATAACCTCTCAAGACAGAGGTCTTCTTAGCCACTGGTCACTAATTACCCTCTTTTAAAGGTGATTGTATAAGCAGAGAGACTGTGTTTTAGACTTAACCTGAGAATGCCATTTAAAGTTCCAATATTTCATATTAAGTAGTGTCAAAATTTATGGGATCCTCACAAACCCCCCCAAAGAAAAATTATTTCCAATATATATTTGAATAAATGTTCATGTTCTTAAAATTCTTATTAAAAAGCTACTTCTATTATAAGAAATAATTCAAATTTAACTGCTAGAAACAGGGTATAACTACTGATTGAACTACAGCACCCTCAGACCTCCAATTGCTGTGAAAATTCTGGGTTGGAAAGGAGAAGAGAGGACTGGAATTAACATCTGTTGTGTCATCTGCCAACCAGTTTGCCCTTGATATTTAAGCAATTTCAGTAAATACGTTCTTCAGTCCACTTGTCACAATGCAAGTGTCACTTAAAAATCACTTGATGCTTTCATGTTGTTGTATGATATAGGCATCAATAGGTGTTAATTATTTTTACAAGCATTTTTGATGTACCAGGTATACGTCTGTAATGGACCTAAAGGAAGAGAATTTTATCATAATGTTTAACAAAGTCCCACATTTCTTACTGTGCTTATTCTTAATATTGGTATCTCCATGAGCTTATATGTGACTGAATATATATTAATGAAATGAGTATCAGTAACTTTAATGTCAGCATGGTGGTAATTTCTAAAGCAGTCTGTTTAAGAAGTTAGATTTGCTAAATTAATCAGCACAAAAACTTATAAAGACATGGTCAAAATTATAAATAAAGGAAAAGAGAGATGAAATTCTTAATGTTAACTCCAGTAAAATGGTTTTTTCTTTTTTTTTTTTTTTTTGCTACTAACTCAGTTTCAACGATTTACATTTACAGTGTTATTTTGATACTCTCTTTGGATTCTGCTCTGTGGATTAAAACATGAAAGTGTAAGAATATTATGTGGAGTTCAGTACAAAGAGAAAATGTACATTTTGTATCTATAATTTGTGATTGCTGTTTTCATTATATGTCATGTATTTGCTGTTTTCATTATATATAATGAAAATACATGATATATCATGTATTTTCATTATATCATTATGTATTTTGAGGTAAAATTTTATTATTTCATATAACAAATAAACTATGAGGACATATGTTTTATGCAGCTATGAATTCTTTTAAATCTATGCTACTCTGAGGATGAAACTTAAAGATGGACAAATTTGGAAGAAAACTGAGAGAAGTCTATGGCTTTGTCAGTTGTATCTAGTGCTATAGTAATGTCTAATCTTGGAAACAGCATTGGATTTTAGCATCAGAAATTTGTTTCTAATGCCACTTGAATGTTTTGTATGCCACAGAAAGATTTTAAAAACCACCAAATTTTTTTTTAAATCTACAAATAGCTAATTACATAACAGTAGACAAATTGCTTAATTACGATTTTGTTGTCTAATATTTAGAGAGATTTTATTAAAACGTCTCTAAGAACCCTTTCAAGCTCTATAATTCTATGAGTATGGTACAGATATTAGTATGGGTAAATCATAACATCACTGATTCTTGTTTATTTTAATGTGTTCCAATAATTTATTCTCTATTCATGGAAATTGTGTGTTACTCTAAAAAAACTTTACAAAAATATATTTGTGTTATAGGCACAAATCTAGTAAACATATATGAATAAATATATGACATACTATTGTAATTGATAGTGACTCTGGGAAAAAAATTGCTTTTTAATTGAACATACAGTAGTTGTTTTGGCCTTATTTAACAGGGTGGTTAATAGTTAAGAAGAGAATGAATTATTTGTAGTGACACCAAATGCTTGTTGTGTACAGAAAAACCTTAGTCAAAGTTTACTTTTATTATGTTGTATGTGGTTGATGAAATATCACAGCATCTAAACACAAAAAACATCGTACTTATTAAAATCACACACAAAATATCCTTCTGCCCTTATGCTTGTTTATTTTTTCAAGTTTCTGTTTGTTAGAGATTGTCTATTATTGGAAAATTAATTTAGAGACGCATTTACACCTACACAGTCACCCATTTAATTTCCAGATACTTGTGGAATAGCTCACTGTTGGTTAAATGAGAGGTGTGTTAGCCAATTAGCATACAGTTGGGCTTAGTTGATTTGCATATATCTGTGTATATTACTAGAAGCTACTTTCTATGCCACTCAAAACTTTGTAATTTGGTGAGATTTTATAAACTATAAGGAGTGATTATAATTAGGAAACACCATTATGTAGCAAATATAAATAAAACTTACTTTTTAAAGTTACATTTTTGCATATTTATTTCTTAAAAACATATCTGACCTCAAAGAATATTATTAACTTTTCCTATCTGCTTTTAAATATATATATTCCCAAATAATTTTTGATTTATATAAAACAGAGAAGGTATTCAGTATATTTGTTACACGATTGAATGAAGAAATTATGAGTTTTAAATCCACATATTTGACTTTGCCAGGTTAGAATGTTTTGTAATTGTTAGCATGATCTGACAACTAAGCAGGAGCAATTTTATCTTCTTCCTGTTTATATATTATCTGTAATGCAAAAGACAACTTCACAATCCTCAGAAGAATCTTAGTGCTTGCCAAGTACATTTCCCCCCTGACATTCTTAAATGCAATATTTTCATTTTATATCATGCCATGTGACATAAAACCAGAAAAAAAAAGCCTACCCTAGTTGCTTAAGCTCTTATTTCTCAGAATAGAAAAACTGCATTTTATGTATCATTTGTTAATACGTGAAATCTTACTGGAAAAAAAAGGAGACCATTTACTTTGGGATAGACAATACATTTTTCAATATATGGCAAGGGTGTCAAAATAGCAGAACACTGTTCATTGATCTGAATAAGATTATTATAAATCGTTCTCCACCATCACCATTCTCTCACCCAGACTAGTGCTTAAGCTAAACACTAGCCAGCCAGCTCGAGTTGCCAATGAGGCAGAGACTACCAGAATTCCTTGAAGAAGAAAAGGAAGGTTGGTCTGTACACAGAAACAAGCTCAGTAATTACCTCAAGAATATTAGTAGAAACAGAGAATCAGTGCTCTTATTTTACCACAATCAATATATCTTAGGAATCAAGTCAGAGTTGAAACCTAATAATTACCTTAGCTTCATTAGTTAAAGAAAGGTGAACTAGATCAACCTCTAACCTCCTCTTTGGAACAACCCCCCTCATGGGATCTTTAACTCCTTGCCTTTTCTATTGTAGATAAAGAATAAATGTATAGTCTTTCAGCCCCTGATCTCCTTGCTTTGAGTGAGGGGGATTGAAACACTTAAAGTAAGCAAAGAGAAAGAAAAGTCATAAATGAGTCACTAAGTGGAATAAAATCTGTGCTTTCATCAAAACCTTCTGTGACTCATCGATATTTTTTTCTCCTCCACAATATACCATGGTAAAGTCACTGCCTTAGTCACTCAATCAAGGGAGAATTGCATTTGAGTTCATTTCTAAAAATGAAGTCATAAAATTTCTCTGAGTGAAAAATGATGAACTATATTAACTTAGTTTGCACACATCCCAAACAAGGCAGGGAAGAAACCTGATTTGTAACTGTTGATGTCACTGGAATTCAAAGATGTGTACAATTTCTAAACTTGTTTTCCATTCCAATTTGGTGAGAGAAAGTATTTTCTTCAATTATGTGGATTTCCAAAATTTTTGAAAATTTTCTTACAAGCACGGTTGGCTAATTCTTGGGATCTGAGTAAATAATGCTATGATATAACAAAAACCAAAAAAAAAAAAAAATAGAAATCACAGTGTGTTAGCATTTATTAAAAGCTATACCTGTCCAAACAAGCCATATAAACACTTACATTTGTCACTGAGCATCATATAGACCTCATCGACTTCTTTCCATTCAAATTAGAAACTACAAACCTCTGTCAGTATCATGAAGTAGAAAGTGTTATAGGTAGATATAGTTAGATATGTAGGTAGGTAGATAAGTGATACAGAGAGGGAAGAAGAGAGAGACACATACACACAGAGAGACAGAGAGAATAGATAGCTATTTCCTTAACTGTAAGGCAAAATTAAAAGGCAAAACTGTAAGGCAAAATTAAACAATAAAACCACAAAAATACCTGGTGGGAGCTCAGAAAATTTGCAAGTTTCTCAATGGCTAGATTTTCATAAGACTCAAATAAGGCTTTAAAGACAAAGTGAAACGATGGTCAGGATAAAATGAGAGTTGGTCTTTAAGTCAGGTGGACTGCTCTTCTTAATACGCCATTCTAATTTGGATTCCATTCTTATTTGGGACTCTGGAGAAACTAAGTTATTTATTATAAGAAAATGCTTGGATTCTCTAAAACTGTGATTAAAACAAATAAATAAAGTTTGTGGCATGGTACATAAAGGAGTTACAACAAATAGAAAAAAATCATATCTTACTCTCTAACTTTATAGATATTTGAATAGATATTGTTATATTTGTCTGAGAAAATATTAGTTTTTTTGTGTGTTAATGGTTGTCTTTTGACATCTATTTCAAGAGACAAAGACTCGCAATTTGTCTGTTAATAGGCCATATTGCTTAGTATAGCTATGGTCTAATGTATTATCCAGACAATCTCTCCATGCTTTGTTTTCCTGGAAATTTTTCAGCATGGAGTAGAGAATCCTTGTGCTTTAGAAGTTCATTCTGAAATGTTCGTTGCTGTTTTTAAGAAGTTCAGTAAATGCGACTTTGGCAAGTTAATCTCAATAAAGGAAGATAACCTCTTCAAAGTTCAGGAAGTGCCATCATTTTGACCTTTGTCACATAGCAGGAAATGAAAAGTAGCACCATGCCCTTTCTTCCTCTTTTCCCTGTCCATATTTCTCAGTTCTTGACCCATCTGTCTTCCTCTGTACAAGAGAAATGACCTTATTTTACCTCTCTAATCCCCCAATGAAGGCACTGAACCCAACTTCTTGGGGTTAATTACCTGATCCTCTCTGGTCATCTTCCTGCTCAAGTCCTTTGTGCTGTTAGAATTTCTATCCCATTGTTTCGTTGCTTGCCCATTTGTTGGACCCTAGCTGGGCAAAGTCAGGCTAACAAAGGCCATAGTCTTTTGGATACTGATATGAAATATGCATAAAATATGAAATATATATGTATTTCTATTTTTAAAGAAATATAATATTTGTTTCAATCTCAATCTAAAACAAGATTTACCATCTCTTTTAACAAAGCCCTCAGGAGATACTGTCCAAAAGCTGAACAAATGATTTTCAGGAGAGATATATTATGCAGTAAGTTCTCAATTTACTACCTAGGAGAATATTATAAAATGCAATAATGCATGTACACACAGACACAATATTTGAGCTGTGTGTAGCTTATTTTGAAAGGCTGTTTTTATGTAAATTTAAAAGTTAGTTATTATTTAAAATGTATGAAATGTTATTTTTTTAAAAAGGCATATATTTATAATGAAAATTTGATTTTGCCTTAGTTGTGCAATTTAAATTGGATTTTCTTAAAGGCCCAACATGTTTAAATACTCTTCATCACCACTGTGTTTCTTATCCATTTTTGATACCTAAAAATATGTCAAAAAATGGATTAAGACTTTATTGTTGCTAGAGTAAGTGAGCCTTACAATTTCCAGGTGAAGCAGAGAATATGTATCTACTCAATGCAAAATCCTGAGTTGATATCTAGCTTTATCCATACATACAGGTCTACTGTTCACCACACTTATTCTAATCAGCTCTGTCTTCAGTCTATCATTAATCACTTCAAAAATTACGTGGCATCTGGGTGAAGGGGCTCACCCCTGTAATCCCAGCACTTTGGGAAGTTGAGGCAGGTGGACCACCTGAGGTCAGGAGTTCGACCAGCCTGCCCAACATGGTGAAACCCCCGTCTTTACTAAAAATACTATATATATATATATATATATATATATATATATATATATATATATAGCTGGGCCTGGTGGCATGCGCCTGTAATCTCAGCTATTCAGGAGACTGAGGCAGGAGAATCACTAGAACCCGGGAGGCAGAGATTGCAGCGAGCCAAGATCGTGCCATTGCACTCCAGCCTGGGCAACAAGAGTGAAACTCTATCTAAAAAAAAAAAAAGGAAAAAGTCATATTGCACAGATAATTTTTTCGAAACCGAAACCATGGATTTGAAGCTTTCAAGAGTAGCCCAGAAGTGAAATAATAATAATAATGGCACTAATAATAATATAACAATCTAAAGAGTCTATTTCTGATGTATCTTGCATAGGAACCTTCAGGTTGTGTTTAATGAAATAGATCTCTCAGATTTAATACAATTTAATATCATGAGTAGAAATCAACTATCTTTCTCTTATAATTGGTTGTTACAGAAAACTATGAACTCTTCAGTGTAGTTAAAACCAGAAAATGTTCTTCTTAGTTTATACTAGTTATCAAAAGCAGTTGAAGAAGATGGGAAGCTAACTCTGAGAAGGGGATATCTTTAGTAAATATGACTAAGGGATTATGACTTTTGTTGGTCACAGTGAATTTCCAGGATCCAATGATTCAGGTAATTGTTTTTGCTAAGATGGTTGGATATAAGGTCATTTCTTTTGGGCATAATATTTTTTAATGTCAGCCTTTACTGACCAAAGGAAAAGAGTCATAAAAAATAGATGAAGAAACACATTTTAATCTAATGAATCATATCCTAAAAAATGACAAGCAAGTATAGTAGAGACATAATAGATTTCCTATATTTAAAATTACTAGTTATTTGCATAATCCCAACATTTGTCTGTTAAAAAACAATATGTACACACATATTTTTTGTTTCAAAGAAGAACAGCAGGAAAAATAGCCATAGAGTGAAAATTCGTGGGTCTGACAAAAATTATATATGATAAAGTCTATTTATGTTGAATAAATCCCAAATTTACATTTTCTTTATTTAAAGTTTGAATATAGAACTGCTTGTTAGTTTTATGCCAACTTTTGAATAAATGTGTCATAAGACATAAAGCTATTGGTTGATAACAGAAAATATAATAACAGTAATCACATTTTGACATTTCTATTGCACCTTTCACCTTGATAAAAATCTAAGGCAATTAACCTGAAAGTCATTTCTGTACTCAGAATTTGCAAGCTCCAACTGAATCCAGTTATCTTCTAAGTTACCTCAAAGTGTAAGCAGAACATCCACAGCCCTGTTGGCCTGTCAACCTACATGAATGGTACTTGCTACCAACAGACCTCTGAGGCCAGGTGAAGGTATATGGACCTTTAAATAATGGCCAGTAAGTCAAAAGGCTAGTATCATTTCATATATAGTAATGAATCATACAACTTCACTGTCATTATATGTCAAGGCTAGGCATGCCAGCCATTAAGCAGTTAATCTGTCAACCCAACAGAATATTAGTAGCTTAAGTTTTAAGGACATTTCTACATTGTATAATTTAAATTCCCACCAGGTACAGGAAACAATTTTGCAACATTTCTGTCTTATCAATCCACTATGTTAACATCTTCAGTAGATAGACAATTCTAAGTGTCAGGAGATTATCTACTGTTGTCTGTAGGGTTAATCTTAGATGCCTATTTTTTTATGTTGCTAAACACATGTAAGACTTTCTAAGCCTTAAATCTGATGAACAAAAAATTAAAAACTGTATACTAAAGGTACTAGAGGTTAAAAACCTCTTGAGTTTTTAATAGAGTTAAAAACACTATTCTAAATGTTAGAATATAGCTTCACAGCACAGTGGTGGCACAAAGGAAGGAAAAAAAACATTCTACCTGAGTAGAAGAGTAGATCAGAAAAGACTTCATGGACATAATGTTTTATGGACAAAATGTTATGCAAAAAATAGTAAGTAATAAAATTGTTATTTACATTATTACCTAAGTTACATTAAAAATGAATTTTTTATTTATGTAGCTTAGGTGGTAAGTTACATAAAGAAACAGGAAGCTGAAGGAGGCCAATGTATTAAACATGGTGCCTCTGAAGTCTGGAATGATGGGGTTTTGTTTTGTTTTAATCAGGGGATCATGTAGTACTTGATACTCAGGGGAAAAAGTCAAAACATCAACAAAATGTGTGACACCTAGAATAAAACACATTGAGTCTACTTGAGGAAGAAGATGATTTTTTTTCATAATCACCCCTCTCCTATTTTAATTAACTAGCTTCAGAAAAGAGAATCTTTTCAAGAGAAAAAGTAAAGAATCCTAACTGGATCTACCACAGAGACAAACTTAATAATTCTACTACCTCTACAACAGTTAGATAACATTCGTTGTGTGACAGCTGAGTATATATCGGCTTCTAAACTATAGCATGCAGGCACGTAAAACAGTATTTGCATTAACACACTCTTTATGAAATGAATTTGAAAGACTTTTCCGAGTTGTCCTGAAAAAAAAAAAGCAGCCTCCCACAGCTGGCTCCTCTATTTTTGGCTTCTCCTATCCCTGTTTTCATGGCAGCTGAGAAATATTAATGTGAGAAAAGTATCTTTTATTTTAGTCTTTAGAAAAGAACTCAACAGAAAACCCTGCAACTTCAGCAGTAGAGGATAAGAGTTCCAAGATCACACTGTGGAAGTACATTATTGAAACAACCTGTAGGAAAAAGAACATAATATAAAATAATATGTTCCTCTTATATATGACATACCCAAAGCTTATGCTGTTTACATAGAATGCATAAATAAACATATTTCACCAAAAGTTAATATGTCCCCTAAGAACAATTATAAAAAATAGGTGTGCAATCAATCTCATGTAGAGAAAAGGCACAGTAGAAGAAATAAGATTTATCTGATCCACCACCATTCAACAGAAACAAGTGATGAACAGATCTATTTGAAGATGGGAGAAACATTTAGCTTTATGAGAAATTTTCCTCCTGACCTTTCCTATAATGCATGCATAGATATAAAATCAAATGCTTCATGACATTAATCTAGAAAAAAAGTACCTGTCACATTTGATTCAGCAAACTGGCTTTAAAATAAATACAAAATTGTAGTCCTACATCCAAACCACATTTGAAAGAGTAATGACAAGTTACTTGAGTTTTATTGACTCAATCAGATCATATGGTGAGTCATTTCCAGACATATCGATAAACTCATTGATTCCTCTCATTCTTGTAGTCACTGGACTATAGAAAAAAGGATCAGTAGCCATTTGACCTTCATTGTGTATTAAACAAACACCAGATGGCAAGGATTCATTCAGGAAATCCATTCTTTCTTCTTCATAGTCATGTTCACACTGTTGCTTCCCACTGAGCCTTTATCTCTGTTTGTCATGGTGCCAGAGCTGCCTGCATAGCACCTTTCATGCATCACAGCTTTCAAATCTTGTCCCATTAGTTTCATTTTGTTTCCATCATAAATAATCTTCCACTTTCTCATACACTCTTTCATTATCTAATAATGGGCTGGGTCATTATACAAAGGAGCCAAGTATTAAAGGGTTAGTGAATACAGTTTGTCCACTTGGTTTCTGGCCAGTGTGTGAACTATTTATCAAACAGATGAATTTATGCAACTAAAAAAGGAGAGACCTAAAGAATACAAACATCTTCATCCTGCTAACAAGTTTTCAGGAACACTAGACATAAAAATGAGGACATATTTAATCTTAAAATTGGAAACTTTAAAGCACTATACCATAAGCATTAATCTAATTCAACATAATTATTTCAAGAAACACACAAAAGCAAATATGTTATCCACTGAAACATTCCATCACTATTTCTCTCCTTGGCCATTCCCTAGTCTCATTTGGACATCAGCCAGCCATCTAGAAGTGTTGAAATGCTGGTAAGCATTAACAAGCCAAGTGATTCCATTCTAAGGGCATTATCCTATGAGTAAATTTCACAGAGTCCAAGAAGGGAGGCTTGTCTTTTTGGACAATGTTGTATACAGGCAAAATAAGAAAGCTGGATGTTATGTAATATTTATTGCCGACACTGCAAAGTTTAGTACAAACAAGGAGTGCTCTCTGGTCTCAGCAGATTGGTTCTTCAGTGTTCATAGGCAGTTAAATGTTGAGCAAATAAAGTGTTCTGACAGCTAAAATCAGATTCTGCCCATATTTAAGGAAAAGTTAAGAAGTTTAGAATGCAGCGTGTAGGATGCTGTGAATATGTCAGCACTGAGTTAAGTCATCCCAGACTATTATTCTTACAGGCAGGCCAATTATCAGGGGATAATTAGACTGATAATGAGCATTCTGACTGGCTGAGAGGTTCCTCTGAGGCTAGAGCACCCCCTGCCCTTATAAGGCTGTCCTCTGTGCCAAGAACAGTATGTTATAAATGGGACTTTTAAAATCTCATATTTTTTTGGAAAAATAAGTTTACATTGATTAAAAATAAGGTATTGAATTCTAAACTTTTTAAATAATGAAACTCTTGTTTCATACAGCTATTTAGTAAAACACAATAGAGATAACTCAACTACTTTGGGTATTTTTGTAAAATATTTCTATTATATGAAAGTATTTCAACTATATCTAGAAAACTAGAAAAGAATAGAGACCCACTTATGATCCAATCTTCCTAATGAAGCCAATTTAATAATTTGGAGTTTAAAATACATTTTAGTGCAAAGTCTGTTGTAGCATTTGTATAAGCAATTTTTGTATTATGTACTATTATATGTTAACAGTAAACTCATCATATTAAGCCCTACCTATGCCAACATATTTAATTAAATATTTTCTGCCTGGAATCCTCTTTTCTTCCTTCTTCCAACAGTTAACTTCTACTTAATCTTTGACTCCAGCTTAACTTTCACTTTCTCAGGGACAGTATTTCTTTGACTTTCCTAAGCCAAATTCTTATTATGCACTCTTATACACTGCCTCTTCCTAGCCCTTATCGTTTGTGATTATTTGATTAACGTTCATCTCTCCCAACCAATAATAACCTCCGTAAGGGCAAAGTGATTCCTCTTTTGCTTAATATTATATTCCAGAAGATGATCTAACACATAATAGGTGCTCAATAAATAATTGTTGAGTGAATTAAGAAATGAACATTTTCTACATTCTTCCAGACTGTGGTATGTGAAGAAAGAAGAGAAAATGGTCTGTGTATTGCTCTGTCAATAAGAGTACATATAGCTAAGGATGGCATTTGCTCTGATTCCATCACCTCAGCGCTTTGCACTTTTATGTCATTGGTCAACCAGCCCTATCTTAGAAGAAAATAACAGAGCTGCAATCATGTAAATGGCAGTATAGGAAGAAAAAATGAGAAAACAAGTAGAGAAAAATAAATGGCTTAAGGCTACCAGTAGAAATTGTTGATAATTGTTTACTGTGTTTCTCTTTGAAAGGAAGAAACTTCTTCAAGGCTTTAAGGATGACTTCTGGTTTCATATACAGCTCCTCAGGTTAGAAAGTTTAGAAATCTGAAAACTACAGTAAAAGCAACTCATCATATACTGCTTCAGTCCACTGAGTTCAAACCACAGAATAAAAATGACCAACCATTTCCAACCTAAACTATAAGTCACAAATGTTATCTCAAATGTCAACTTAAATTTCTATTAAAAACTGTTCAATTTGTTACCAACATTTACAAACCTCTTCATGTGGTTCAATTTTATCTCAATTGCTAATATGATCTGAAATACCTTGGTCTATGGTGTTGAAATTTCATTTTTTAAAGAACTCACAATTTCCTATTGTTTTTTATTATATAAATTGGAAATTCAATTGTAAATGCATATGTAAATAATGTTTACCGAAAACATCTATAAAATTTTATGTTTTATGGCAATGTATGTTTAAAAGTCTGAAAAATTAAGTTATTTCATTGACCCTTTTTTCTTTCACCAGAATATTATTTAGAAAACTCGACCATGGCATTTAATTTTTTAACTAATAAACTACATTTTAGGGAGAGTTTAGGTTAGAGAAAAATTGAGAAGAAATTACAAAGAGTTTTCACATACTATCAACATTCCACACCACAATAGTACATTATCATTCAAAGTTCATAGTTTGTATAAGGGTTTCCTCTTGGTGCTATACATTCTAGTTTTGACAAATATATAATGACATGTATTCACCATTGTAGTTCCATACAGAATAGTTTTACCACTCTAAAAATCTTCCGTGCTTCGCCTATTCATCATCACCTCTCCCCTAAACCCTGGCAACCACTTTTATGTTTACTGTCTCCATAGTTTTTCCTTTTCCAGAATAGCATATAGTTTGGATTATACAGTATGTTAGTCTTTTAAGACTGACTTCTTTCACTTAGTAATATATATTTAAGTTTCCTCCATGTATTTTCATGGCATGATAATTTATTTTTTTAAGCACTGAGAAATATTCCATTATCTGAATCTACCACAGTTTATTTATCCATTCACCTAGTAAAGGACATCTTTGTTGCTTCCAAGTTTTGACAATTATGAGTAAAGCTGCAAAAAAGATGCATGTGCAGGCTTTTGTGTGAAAATAAAGTTTCATTCATTAGGTAAATATCAAGGAGCACCACTGCTGGACTGTACAGTAAGAGTCCGATTTGTTTTATGGGAAACTGCCAAACTGTCTTCCAAAGTTACATTGAATTCTCATTAGCAATAACTGATAATTTTTGTTGCTTTATGTCCTCACTAACCTTTGGTATTGTCAGTGCTTTAGATTTTGGTCATTCTAATAAGTGTATGGTGGCATTATTGTTTAAATGTAATGTCAAACATCTTTTCATGTGGTTACTTGCCATCTGCATGTCTTCTTTGGTGAGAATTTGTTCAACATTTTGCCCATTTTTATTCAGGTTATTTTCTTATTGTTGAGTTTTAAGTGTTCCTAGTATATTTTGGATAACAGATATTTATCAGATTTGTCTTTTGCAAACATTTTTCTCCAAGTCTTTAGTTTGACTTATTCTCTTCATATTAGATTTCACAGAGCAGAAGTTTTGAATTTTAGTTTTATAGTTTTGCATTTTACATTTGGGTCTATGATTCATTCTGAGCTAATTTTTGCAAATGATTTAAGATCTAATCTCGATTATTTTTTGCATGTGAATGTTTAGTTGTTCTACCCCTGTTTGTTGAAATGACCATCTTTGCCTGATTGCATTTCCTTTGATCCTCTGTTAAATATTAGTTGACTATATTAATATGGGTCTATTTCTGAACTCTATTCTGTTACATTGATCTATTTGTATATTCTTTCACCAATGACACACTATCTTAATTAGTGTAGCTTAATAGCAAGTATTGTGTCATCAGAGTGTTAGTTCTCTGACTTTGTTCTTCCCCTTCAATATTGAGTTGGTTATTCTGGGTCTTTTGCCTTTCTATATAAACTTTAAGAACAGTTTGTCAATATCAAGAAAAAACTTACTAAGATTTCGCTGGGATTGCATTGCATCTATAGATCAAGTTGAGATGAACTGACATTGTGACTATAGGTAGTCTTCCTGTCCATGGACATGGACTGTTTCTCCATTTATTTAGATGTTTTATTGTATTGTTCATCAGCATTTTGTAGTTTTATTTCATAGAGATCTTGTACATATTTTGTTAGGTTTATATTTACACATTTCATTTTTTAGTGATATCTAAATGGTAATGTGTTTTAAATTATAAATTTCACTTTTTATTACTGGTATATGAAAGCGATTAACTTTTATGAACTAAGCTTTTATCATGCACCTTTGATAAAATTGTTTATTAGTTCCAATAAACTTTTTGTCATTTTAAAAAAAATGTCTACATAGGCAATCATGTCATTTGCAAACAAAGACAGTTTTGTTTCTTCTTTCTGTGTCTGTGCATTTTTCTTTTCTTTTCTTTTTGTCTTATTGCATTAATTAGGACTTCCAGTATAATGTTGAAAAGCAGTGGTGAGAGGCGATGTCTTGTTGTGTTCCTTACCTAAGTGGAAAGCCTTGAGTTTCTCACCATTAAGTATTATGTTAGTTGTATATTTTTCTATATATTTTTTAATCAAGTAAGGAAGTTCCCTCTATTCCTAGCTTTCCAAGAGATGTCAACATCCATGGAAGTTGAATTTTTGTCAGATGACTTTTTGAATTTATTAATATGACCACGTGATTTTTATTCTTTAGTTTGTTGATGTGATTGATAACATTAACTGATTTTCAAATGTTGAATGAACTTTGCATACTTGAATAAGTCCCACTTGGTCATGGTGTGCAATTCTTCTTAAATATATTGCATTGGATTTGCTAATGTATTTCGAGGATTTTTACATTTATGTTCATGAGATATATTGATCTAAAGTTTTCTTTACTCGTAATGCCTTTGTCTGCTTTTGGTATTCAGACAATGTTGACCTTATGGAATTAGTCTGTAAGTATTCCCTTTGCTTACACCTTCTGGAATAAATTGTAGAGAATTTGTTTAATTTTTTCCCCAAATGTTCGGTAGAATTCAACAGTAAACCCAACTGTGATTGGTGGTTTCTGTTTTGTAGGAATACTAATTATGGATTCTACTTTTTAAATAGATACAAGAAACTTTATATTGTCTAATTTTCACTGTGTGAATTTTGGCAGGTATATCTTTTAAGGAATTTGTTTATTTTATATAAGTTATCAAATTTATGGGCATTGAATTGTCCATAATATGACTTGATTACCTTTTTAATATCAATTGTATCTAAGGTGATGTCTCCTTTTTCATTTCTGATATTACCATTTTGTGTCTTTTCTTTTTTTCCATAGGTAACCTGGCTAGAGGCTTATCAATATTATTGATCTTGTCAGAGAGTCAATTTTTGGTCTCACTGAGTTTTTTCTATTGCTTTCCTATCTGTGATTTTATTGATTACTGTTCTGATTTTTGTTTCCTTTCTCTTGCTCACTTTTGATTTAATTTGCTCTTTTTTTCCTAATATTTTAAGAAGAAAGCTTAGTTAATTGACATTAAATCTTTCTTCTTTTCTATTTACACATTCTATGCTATAAATTTGCCTCCAAATGCTGCTTTTTCTACATTCCACACATTTTGATGAGTTATATTTTTATTTTAATTTACTTTAAAATATTCTGTAATTATCTTGAGATTTTTCTTTGAGCTAATTATTATTTAGAAATGCCTTATTTAACATCCAAATATTTTGGGATTTTTCCAGCTCTATTTCTGCAATCTATTTTTAGTTTAATTCCACCATGGTCTCAGAGCAGACACTGCATAATTCTTGTTCTTCAAAATTTGTTAATACGTGTTTTATGGCTCAGAAAGTGGTTTATCTTGGTGAATGTTACGTATACTCTTAAGAAGAATGTGTACCCTGCTGTTGTTGAATGAAAAAGTCTATAGATGTTATTTATGTCCAGTTGATTGATGGTGTTGTTAAATTCAAGTATATCTTTACTAATTTTCTCCTCAATTGATTTGTCTATTGATAGATTTATAATAGATATGTGTTAAAATCTCCAACTATAATAGTGTATTCAACTATTTCTCCTTGCTGTTTTATCTGTTCTTTCTTCATGTGTTTTGACACATCATTGCTAGGCACATACACACTAAGGACTATTATGTTTTCTTGGAGTATTTTCCCCTTTATCATTATTTAATGCCCTTCTTTATCCCTGATACCTTTCCTTGCTCTAAAGTCTGCTCTATCTAAAATTAATTTAACTATTCTCACTTTCTTTTGATTAGTGTTCACATGGTATATCTTTCTCCTTCCCTTTACTTTTAATATATATGCATCTTTATATTTATAATGAGTTCTTTTTTGGCAATATATGTTAGGTCTTGATTTTTGATACGCTGTTACTATCTTACTCTTTTAATTGATGTATTTAGACTCCTGATTTTTAAAGTAACTACTTACATAGTTTGATTAATACCTACTATATTTTTTATTGTTTTCTGTGTTTATTGTCTTTGTTCTTATTTTTGTCTTTTACACTTTTTCTGTCCTTTATAGGGTTAATTGAGAATTTTATTTGAGTTTATTTTCTCTCCATTCTTAACATATAATTATAATGTCTTTTTTATTTGTTTTGGTAGTTGTCCTAAAGTTTACCATAGATATGTCTAACTAATCTAATTCTACTTTCAAATAGCACCATGAAACACTTGTAGGACAAATACCATATGATAAAAAGAAAATCCTAATTCCTTTCTCTAATTCTTTCTATCATTGTTATCTTTTATTTCCCTTATACATAAGCATGTATATATGCTGTTATTATGAGCAAACTGCTAGTTATTTGTTTAAATTGAGAACTTAAAAAACAAATTTATAAAATTTTACCTTCACTTAGTTTTTTCCAATGCTCTTTCTTTATGTAGTCCCAGGTTTCTGATATATGTCATATTTCTTCTCTCTGAACAACTTCTTTTGATTTTTTCTGGTATAGCAGCCAAAAAAAAAAGTCTCAATTCATTTTTGTTTAAGTAGTTCTCCTTTGCTTTCAAAGAATAATTTCACAAGGTCAGAATTCTAGATTGGTTTATATTTTTTTAACATGTCACTCTACACTCTTATTGCTTGTATTGTTTCTGAGGAGAGATTGGATGCAATTCTTATCTTTGCTCCTACATAGGTAAGATTTTTTTTTCTTTACTTACTTTTTTTTCAGTATTTTTTTCTTTATATTTTATTTCCTGAAGTTTAAATATTATTTATGTAGGTGTAGTTTTTTTTTGTCATTTGTTCAGCTTAATGTTCTCTTCACTTTCTGGATCTGTGATTTGGTGTCTGACACTAATTTGGAAAGATTCTCAATCATTATTGCTTCTATGATTACTTTTGTTCCTTTTTTTTCTTTCTTTTCCTTCTGTTATTAGCGTTAAACATATGTTAAATCTGTAGTAGTTGTCCCACAGCTCTTGGATATTCTGTTCTCATATATTATTTTCTCCAGTCTGTTTTTCTTTGTTTTATAGAATTGGGAGTTTTTATTGTCATTGTCTAAAACTCAGAGATTTTTTTTCCCATCAAAGACATGTTTCCATAGAAAGGCATTCTTCATTTCTGTTGTAACATTTCTTATCTCTAGCATTTTTAATTTTTTTCTTAGAATTTCAATCTCTATTGTAAACTGTGCTGCAATGAACATTCGTGTGCATGCAAAACACAATTTTTAAGTGCCACAAAAAGCAGATGTATGGATTGTTCTGCCTAATGCTCTGCTTATGGTAGTGAACTATGGGCATGTTCTAGGATATTCCTACTTTAAAAAGGGACTATAAGAAAATTCATTGTAACATGCCAATTTGGATGTATGCATTAAATTGCCTTCCCTCCCATAGTCCCTCTGAAATGGCCAAAATGTTAAAATAGGAAAGAAAACATTCACATCAGCCCATGGAAACAGAGAAATTTATACAAATAGTCCAAAAGCAGAAAGGAAGTTTTTCAAGATATAGCATATGTGGACTGGATTTAAATACTGATACTGAATTATGATTAATACTCTGAGAGAATAATGGTGGTTGTCTTATGCTAGGATATACATGCTACATTATTTAGGAGTGAAGTGTCATGATATCAACATACTCTCAAATAGTTCAGGGTGAAAGAAGATATAGGTAGAGAGAGATAAGCCAAGTAGAGCAAAATGTTGATTTTTGAAACTTGAGGTGAGTATGTGGATGTTTAATATACTACTCATTCTACTTTTCTTCATACTCGAAATTTTTCATAATTAAAATTTGGATTAAAAAACTGAAGGAAGTACTGACATTCCTGTGACTCAGTCCATGCCAAAGGGAGGCTACTCTGGCAATACATAGGCATTCTCTATCATGAAAACTATTACCCTCTCTTCCCAAATAAATAAACAAATAAATTCATGGAGTCTGAAAGTTTGGGGAAGGAAATACCACAAATATGAAGACCTGGATCAAATGAGGAACTGGTAATGAAAAGAAAAAAAATCAGTTTTCCATCCTACTTTCACATATATGTTAAATATGAAAGATAATGAAGCAATGTATACAGAATTTTGAGGATAAGTTAAACACTGAAGTCCACAATTATATAAGCAGCTAATCAAACATACAAGAACTCAGAAAGAAAATTAATCACATGGTATTTTGACAAAATTATTTGGAAGAATAGCTAGGAAATAAATTCATAAACAGAACTCAAATATAGGCATGTTCCAATATAAAAATTGCGACAGTGGACAATGAAACCAATTTCTATTAATTTATCATTAATGTCTACATAACCAATTTGCAAAAGATTTTGAGACTTAATAGAAATGCTAAAAAGTATTATTTTAGAAATATTTGTTAATGTATAAAAGAAGTTAATAAAAATAATCTGGATTTAAAGGGTTTAATATAGTCAAATGCTGTGGAGAAATTAAAGAGTATAAAGGATTAATAAGATTTCTTTGAATTTGGCTATTTGGATCTAAAGAGTTGGTGGGTGAAAGCAAGAAGGAATGAAGATGTAATAAATCATTCATTTTACATGTCACTGAGATTATTTCATTCTTGGTAGACAAATGTGAGTTTATACTCTTTAAATAATTAAGAATAACCACTGGGAAATTAAAAATAAGTAACTTTCAGATAATATACAGGAGTGGGGCAGAAAAAAAGACCAGGGTTAGGTAGAACAATGTCAGGGAAAAAGAAAGCAGGAAAGAAAAAAGTTGAAAAAAGATATAAAATAAAGTGACAGAAATAAGACTAATACGTGTGAGTGGGATAAAATTCACTCATAAAGACACATTGGATCAACAATCAAAATTCAAGTATCTACTGTTTATAAGGCACACATTTGAAGCAAAATGATATGAAATAGTTAAAAAAAAAAAACAGAGAGAGAGAGATGAGCAAGGATATGTCAGGGAAATGCAAACAAAACAAGAACACTATTAATGAACAAACAGCATTGAAGCCAAGAAAAATTATTAAATTAGACAAATTTGTCAAACAGAAAAAAGTAAAATCTACAATAAATATATAAAAGCTAAGTATAGCAGTGAAGTATTTTTAAAACTATTAAAAATGCAAGAGAAAATTAACAGATTAACGTAGAAGATTTCACATTCCATTGGAAGATCAAATAGTCAAAAGTAAATAAGAATATTTTTAAATTGAATAATACAATTATAATACCAGAAATTTAAAACAAAATAATAGACCAAAAAAAAATCAAAATACTTAGAAATTAGAAAGTACTCTTCTAAACTCTTCGGTCAGCAAAATAGTCTAGATTCTAAAAATACCATTAGCACCACATTATATTTTCCATGGTTTATGTGATGTTTGGCCAAAGATACACTTAGTAGAAAACCTATAACATGAATATTTTCTTATTAAGCAATAAACAGTAAAAACTAAGCATTAAAAATTAAGACATAAAAAACTGATTATTATATAGAACTCTAAGCTATCTAATCTGACATCTTTTTTAGATTGACCTTTTTTACTAGAAAAAAATAAAATAACAAAATTGACTTAAGAAGTTTTCAACCCTTTTTCTTTGTTTTCTTTTTTTTTTTTTTTTTGAGACAGAGTCTCACTCTGTTGAGAGAGTGGCGTCCAGTGGCACGATCTCAGCTCTCTGCAACCTCCACCTCCCAGGTTCAGGCATTTCTTGTGCCTCAGCCTCCCAAGTAGCTGTGATTACAGGCCTGCACCACCGTACTCAGCTAATTTTTGTATTTTTAGTAGAGACGGGGTTTTGCCATGTTGCCTAGGCTGGTCTCTAACCCCTGGCTTCAAGGGATCTGCCCACCTCGGCCTCCCAAAGCGCTGTGATTACAGGTGTGAGCCATTGTGCCTGGCAATTACTAACATTATACCTAAAGATATAACCATGAAGTCATCCCCATTAGAATGAGAAACAAGACAGGCATACACCTAATATTTAGTATCATTCTAGAAATGTGTGACAATTAAAATGTACACAGCAACAAGAGTACCGGTATTGAAAAAGAAGAGGCAAAATTATCATTATTTCTTGATAATTTGACTGGTTAAACTGGAAAACCTAAGAGAAACAACTGAAAAACAGCTAGAATCAGTAAGAAAGTTTGTCAGGGAGGCCATTTAAAACATAAAATATTTTAAAAGCAATAATTTTCTTACATGCCCTAAATAAACAGCTAGAATAATGGGAGAAAACCATTCACCATAGGAGTAAAAAGTAATAATAATGCTGCTGTGGACCTAATAATCAAGTTAATAAGAAATACGCAGAACAAATATTCATAAAATAAGAAAATTTTAATGAAATACATGAAGACTTGAAAAATGTTTCTAGATAAAATCACTGCATATTGTAAAGATTTCCTCCAAATTAATCTGTAAACTTAATGTAATTACATTTAAGATCCAACGGGACATTTTTAAGTTGAGAAAATATTATAAACATAGGAGATAAACATACAGGAAAACCCAGAGTTCTTTTAGCAATATGAAATTGGTTAAGGAAATTATAGCACATCAGTACAAAGCAACACATAGCAGTCATTTAAAATGTTTGTGTAGCTCTAAATTTATTGACATGGAAATAATATCACAAAATATCAGGTTGAAAAAGCAAATTGCAACTTTGCTTATCTTAGTTTTAGCCCATTTGGATAAGTTTAAATACGTAAACAAAAAAAAATAAATAAATAAAGTCTTGAAGATATACACCAAAATATCAATACTTATTTTTGAGAAACTATAGATTTTTTAAACTTTTTAAAATTTTGCTTATATAATTTTTCTAATTTTCCTACAATTAATATATGTTATTATTCTGATTTAAAACAAAAATTACGGCCTATTTCTTACACATGCCCACTAGTAGTCTTACACCCTTGAGTTTATCTAAGCCCTTCTTAAATTCTACATATTTTGACCTATCTCTTAGAAAAATAAGTAAAGCCACATTTTTCTTTTGTCTTCAAACTACCTTCAGTATGTATTCTTTGCTCTTATTTTTCTGAGTTGTTTTTTTACTAGGAAAATATTCTCACCTGATTCATTTCCTTCATGACACTGTAAATTTTTTATCACATCCTACTCCACCTTCATCCTTCCAGATTGAGAGCATTAAGTACTCAGCTCGTGCTCATAAAGAAGCACTCATTTGCTCCATCTCTATTTTTACTACATCGTTAAAATGACCACATGGCCAGAATTGTGCAGTATATTCCCAATTTACTTTTCCCTAACTTCCACTGTGTAAGAGTTATTCTTCCAAATGTAAAATATCATCTTCAATATTATTTATAACAACATTCATTGAGTCAAATGTGTCTGTGGATTACTTCTCCACTGTCCACTGGGAGAGCAGAATCTCTCTTAGGTCAATTTCAGTGACAACATCTATAATACTATAGCTTGTTACCTCCCAAATAGACATAGATTTGTCTAGACTGCACAGATGAATTTGCATCCACATTCACAAGAAAGGCCTTTCATGAATCAATAAGTGCTATCCTCATGTCATTTTTCTTGCTGTCAAAATGCCACAGTAAAGGAAAAAAAGTCCCAGCTCAGCCTGTGTAAATTGTTAGTTTTAGGCTCTTCCCAAATTACTCTGTGTGGCCATGCAGGCACATGTGTGCACTCACAGAATGTCTGAAATTGTCTGATTAAATGTGCAGCATCACCAGGAAGAAATGGAAAATCGACTGTTTAAATTTGGATAAAAGAGACTGGGAGTGGGAAGAGAAAAAGGTAAGACCAGGTAGTGGCCAGACATGGAGAGCTGAGGAGAGGAAGAGAGGCCAGGATTCACCTGCTCATCAAGTCAATATAACAGTGCCTGTGCGGAGAAGGTCAGCTACGCAACGGCGAGCCATTCTGATTATCATTATGAGGCTGCTTACGTGGACCATTTATATGTTCACTCTTTTGCGTCCACCATTTATTGTCACACAGAAAGGGAATATTGATATCACACTTCCCCTTCATTTCTTCTCACCCAAACTGTCACACCTTCCCAGTACAGTTCCTTTCCTCTCCACTTCATCTTACACATTGGTGTCAGAGTGATATGTTTAAAGAACGTTCTGAGGTTGTCACTTTTCTGGTTAAAAAAAAGAAAAGAAAAAAGAAAGCCGTCACTTGGTCCCTATTGCTTCCTGTGAAAACCTTTCAGCATAGAGGAAAATCCCATCATGTGGAATTTGAAGTCCCCCTAAGCCAAGCACAGCGTCCTTCCCAAAATGCACATTATCCCAGCTCCTGAATTCTTCCCTCCCCACTGAAGCCCTCCCATTCGCCTTTCCTGGCCATTCTTTATGGATTCTTTGGCTTCTACTTCTACCTGTCCAAATATCACCCATTTTTAAGACCCTCCACAATTGCCCCAGCTGGGGACTACATTATTACCTTCCTCCTCTTTTCCTTGCTGTTCTCCAAGGACTTTTGGTAATCTCAATAAATCCCTTAGCACAATAATAAAACAACAAGCACATGAAGAGAACTCACTAAATCCTGGGTAGGGTGCTGAGCACTTGAAATAGGAGATCCTTTGGTTGTAAGAAATAGAAACTTTCTGGAAAAAAGGGAAATGGATTTTATTATTAAAACTCAAGGAACCCTGGGCAAAATGTATAATCAGGAAATCAAGGAAGCACTATCTTCTCTCTCTTTGTCCCTTTTGCTCCCTTGCTGTCTTCCAGCAGTGTCTCTTCCTTGTTGCTGGACAGTACCGTGAAGACATTGTGAAGACACCGTCTCCCTTCCTCCACCAGCCACTACAAAACCACAGAAGTCACTCAACCTCTAATCCATGAATATTGAGTGGATATTCTTTATATGTGCAGAGTATTATGTATAAAAATGATTACTAGCAAAATAACAAAAGAAGATTATTTGTGGGTAAATATACCCTATTTAATCAAGTCTAAGACACCACTAATTGTGAGATACCTCTCTATTTTAGGTACCATCAAGAAAGAAAAAAAGAATGCCCCCTTTCATAATGGTTAAGAAGCTGTTGATTGTAAGAGATATCCTTATTTTTAGAGATGTTAAAATGTAAAACAATGTGATTTTTTGTGCATTTCCCATTCATTTAACTATATTTTGCAGGCCTCCCCAATTTTCCCCCTATCAAACATGCAGATAACCTATCATTCTCTGATTTCTTTTCATCTCTAGCTGTTTTGTCTTGATCAACTGTGTTTTGTTTTATTGCTGTATAATAGTTGTACATATTTTGGGGTACACGTGACATTTTGATACAATGTATAATGATCAAGTCAGAGTAACCAGGGTATCCATTGCCACAAACATTTATTTTTCTTTGTGTTGAGAGTATTACAATTCTTCTCAAATACTAGAACTTATCCCTTCCATTTAACTGTATTTTTGTACTCCTTAACCAACTTCTCTGCATCCCCTTCCACAATGTGATTCTTGAAGAAATGTTACGTGTTAAAAACAAATTCTAAACTTGCCTTTGTACTGTACCTAAGATCGTAAAAGGAGAGGTTGTTTAAACCATTTTCCAAGGAGAAGACCAAAATGACGAGCTTATTACTACATAGACCCCCAAATGGACCCAGCAGGGAGGGCTCCTACCAGAAGCTATCAGGAGCTACATTAATTTACCTCAAAGACAGTATCAATGACAGTATATCAGTAATTAAAAGCCTTTTGGGTCAGACCACATAGACTACCCAGATAAGAACTGCAAAGAGCTGGTCATAGGTTTTTGGTCCTGAAGCAAAAGAAAAATTCCTCACTGTCTACTCCCTATCCCTCTGAGCCAACTCAGTTCAGGAGTCCAGATGTTCAGGCAAAGGGTGGCTCTCAGCCTTATCACTGAGATGAATATTTTCACACTGCACTGCTCTCCCTTACCTAGGGTGACTAATGTGGAGGGTCTGGAATGGTGACTACTACTGCCCAGCTCAGATTCTGCTCACTGCTTTTATGATGGCCAGAAAGTGGGCTGCTGTCAGGGCCAGCTATTGATTTAAGGTCCAAGAGGACAGCATATAGAACTCTCCATGGAGTCCAACTTCCTGAAAATCTTTATTTTTCCTCAATATTGCCTCTAAGATCTGTTCCCACTGTTGAATATACCTGTGGCTTTTCCATATTGACTTCTGCATACTACTCTGCCATGTGAATGCACAATGTAGTCACCTATCTTCCTATCAATAACATGTGGCTTACTTTCTTTTTTCTCCTTTCTCATCAAGAGAGACTCTGTAAGTCATTATAAAGGTCTGCAAAGTACATGCACAAATGTTTTTCCAGAGCATATACCTAGACAAGGAATTGCAAAATCTTAGACTCCATTCGTATTCAGCTTTGAAATGCCAGATTATTTATCCAGAGTGGTTTTCTTAATTTACATTTCTATAGAAGATATATGAGTTCCCATTACTTCAGACCTCACCAACAACTTGAAATTGTCAGAATTCTTAATTTCTTTGTCCATGTAGTGGAATGAAGGAGACAACATAGAGTATATTATTTATAAACTTCAAAAAACTGCTCAAAAATAAATTGTCGGCTGAGGCAGGCGGATCACAAAGTCAAGAGATCAAGACCATCCTGGCCAACTTGGTGAAACCCCATCTCTACTAAAAAAATACAAAAATTAGCTGGTCATGGTAGCACACGCCTATAGTCCCAGCTACTCGGGAGGCTGAGGCAGGAGAACTGCTTGAACCCAGGAGGCGGAGGTTGCAGTGAGCCGAGATCGCGCCACTGCACTCCAGCCTGGCACCTGGCGACAGAGCAAGACTGTGTCTCAAATAAATAAATAAATAAATAAATAAATAAATAAATAAATTGTTTAGGTATATCTATACTTGTGATGCAAAATGATAAACACAAAATCCAGGATAGTAATTACCTCTAAAAAGAGGTCAAGGAATGGAGTTATGTTTATACATACACATTTACATATATATTGATCTTATTTCAAATAATACATAATAAAATAATATTTTTTAATTGCTTTATTCTCTGTTCCCATAACACTGAAACAATGGCTGCAGACACTCTTAAAATTACTTTTTTTTTCTTTTCTTTTTTTTGAAATGGAGCCTCTCTCTGTCACCAGGCTGGAGTACAGTGGTACAATCTCGATTCACTGCAACCTCCGCCTCCAGGGTTCAAGCGATTCTCCTGCTTCAGCCTCCCAAGTAGCTGGGATTACAGGTGCACACCACCAGACCCGGCTAATTTTTGTATTTTTAGTAGAGACAGGGTTTCACCTTGTTGGCCAGGATGGTCTCAATCTCTTGACCTTGTGATCCACCCACCTTAGCCTCCCAAAATGCTGAGATTACAGGCATAAGCCACCTCACCCAGCCAAAATTACATTCTTGAAGCCTCATCATCAGAAAAAAAAAAGTTCTTCCCTTCTAGCTCCAGATAGAAAAAAAGAAAATCTCTGAGAAGGAAACTGATTGGCCCAGATTAGATTCTGTGTCCATCTCTGAACCAATCACTGTGGCCAGAGATAATAAAAACTAACTGACATATCTTGGGTCCACTTCTGTGGTCACAGGGATAGAATCTGTTGCCATAAAGTGTGAGATGGCACAGAGGGGTGCAATAGGGCCAAGCATGACAAAATCTTATGAAGTATCAACATCATCATCTTCTAAAAGTCATGAAATGCTAGGTGGCAGAGCTGGATTCAAACCCAGATCTGCAAGACTCCAAAGCCTAGGCACTAATCACTTCAGTTCTAGCTCCTGCTGGAAAATATTGAGTTTTCTTTAGTGTTATGCCAGGATTTCCTTAAAGGCTGGGATCCTGTCTTATTTATCTGCTTCCTTCCACCTGGTACTTTTTGGTGTCTTGTAGAATTAATTAAATCTCCAAACCACAGATTGCTTACTCAAACATATTCTTATATCAATGTGGATGTGACCATGTCTGAGACCAGCTGTGTGGGTCTTGTGCTCACAAGAGAACAGATGGGGATTTGAAGAGTGGGAAGGGGTGGAACATTTTAATTTCAAGAACATTTTAGCATCACAAAATTCAAAAGAGAAATAGCAATACTAGAAATTTTATGCTCAAAGTTGCCTGATAATCAAAAGTGACAAAAGTGAGCATAATAAGAGTAGCAAGGCATAGCTAGCATATATTTTTCTTATTGAGAAAATTATGACCTTCCAGATTTGTCATTTCTAGTATGTTTTTTGATCAACTCTTTGAACAGGAAAGTGGGATTTGGTGGGGCCAAAGAAGGGACTTTTCTTTGACTGCATCATTTCAATCGTTATTTTGAAAAATTGTATTCATGAGATACCTGGAAATTTCAAAATAAAAAATAATTTAAAATTTACTGCCTAAATATATATTTTAAGTCTGCTGGCAATAATTACCAGTTTTCCATCTCTTCCCACTTTCCCCAGGCATGATGTGAAGATATTGTTCAAGAAATGATCTTTATCTTCTTTTGTTTTTACTTGGGTAATGTTAGTTTCTATCTTTTCTCTTCCATAGAATTACATCTTTTCCTGAGACTCGTCTTTTACGCCCGTGGTGAAGCCTAAAATAAGGCAAACAAACACAAAAACATTTCTTTCAGTGCAGTCTTCTCACTTCTCACTGTTCATTCTGTCTTGCTTTGGAATGCTTCTAGCCTCCTCAGGATTTTGGATGCACATATTTAAACTTTTTATCTTCATTTTAGTCTTTCAACCCTTTTGTTCTCTTTTCTTTTCCTTGTTCCAGAAAAAAAATAATGCCTCATTTTAAGTGACTCACCATTGTATTCCTTTCCTGGCTTGCACAGCCATTAAGTTGAACATAGTCTATTAATTTAGAGTTGTGTGTTGTGTTGGTTCAGGCTGCTTCTAATTTTGCTAAAGGATCTGTTATGTGGCTGCAATTAATTTATTTTTAAACGTTTTCTTTATTTCCTTCTGTCCTCTTCTCTGTATTATCCAATCTGATATCTACCAGAGCATTATACTGTGATCCAAATTTTGCCCCATTCCAAATTTCAAAAATTTTTTCCCCTCCCATTAGACTCATTTTGTTTCTAATTATAATCAAACTACCCACAGGCTTGTTTCACAAGAGGCCATAACACTAGTTTTTATTCAAGGGATTTTTGAAGTGAGTTTTATCCTACATTTACTAGGAAAAGGGAGAGGGGAAGGGAATATAGAAATAGAAAATAATAATTGTTTCAATCTTGAATTCAAATATTCCCTATTGACTGTGTACACTGCTAGGATTCTCTGGGCCCTTATTTAATCCTACTGTTGCTTTTCCCTTATTGACTTGTGCATACAGTAGGCTCAAAATAAGCAAAGAAGACCCAAGAACCCTGACCCAAGACTTCTCTTCCTTCCCCTAATCTTTTTCCCTTACCTCTCATTTAACAAACACTAGGTCCAAATCTACCCTTGTCCTTGGGACAAAAGAAACATTTCCTTCCACCTTCCTCTCCAATCTAGAAGAGGTAGGCAAAAAAAAAGAGTATGGTCTAGCTAAACCTGGGACATTTTTTGCCATGGCATTACTGTCATGTCCCAAAAGTGACATCTTAGCATACTTAACTCACGGAAAGCCATGGTGCAGGGAACAGAGGATAGTTATTTTGTGGGGTTAATTAAATCTCCAAACTACAGATTGCTTATTTGAACACATTCTTCTATCAGCGTTGATGTGATCATGTGTGAGACCAGCTGTGTTGGTCTTGTGCTCACATAGAACGGATGGGAATGAGAGCTCCTCCCCTGGAATATCAGAGAGAACGGGACCTTCAGGAGAGTTCATGCTCACCATGGTCTTCTCAGGCCTACCTGTCAGATGTGGGGTTCGTGTGCCTACAGCCATGGACAAAATGACTCTGCCTCCCAATATGAGAACAGTAGCTTGAGAGGTAAAGAACTGAGGCATTGTACCTCTGCCCTAGCTATGAATCCAGTACAATGCCTTCTCTGCTTCAGGTATCAGACTAAGAGAAAATTTGGGATTAAAATCTCTGACAAACTTTTCTCCCATGTCTTGTGGAGACATCAAAGGCCTATGGAAAAATAGAAACTTGACATCAGATCAGAGAAAAGTTGGTTCCTAATGAAAGAGCTCTGGCCATGCAGGCCTGGTGCACTGGGAGAGCCCTGACTGGGAAACACATCTGCCTGTCTCGCTGGACACCAGACATCAGTGGAGGTTGGAGTAAGCGGATGCACGCAGTCCGTCTCCCAGTCACAAAAGTTTCCACCGTCACCCCCAGCACGATTCACTGACCCAAGTCTGGAAATCCCAAGTACAGAACCAAACCTCACAGAAAAGCATGAAGACATCCCCAAGTCTTTTCCAGGCAAAGCTAACACTTCCTGTTGGTTAGAACAGATGCCAAGGAGGCCAAGACTTAAGCAACGCATGAAACAGTTCTTCACAAAGAAACATTCCACTCCAGGGTCAGAAGCTAACCCTGTAAGCCTAGCCAGCCAAACATTTTGCAACCATGACCATAATGAAGTCAGTTAACTTTCTGTTCAATTTTCTACTGTGTTTAAAGGGATACAGTCACTTTAAATTCTGTGTCAGAAGCAGTCTCTAAAGAAGTTGGTTCCTGGAACAAAGTAGCCAAGGGCTGTAGATGAAAAGCAAGATGGAAAAAGATTACTTCTGAGGAAGCAGAAAAAATATAAGTAGCAAAATCAGAAAGGCCTCCTATGATTGCAGCAAGCCAGACACAGGCATATTCAAATCTCTGTTCTATAGATGCAAAGGAAAATGTATGTGCTTCATGGCAGAGTCTAAATTCGGAAATGAGAAACTGAATTAAAGAAATACCAAAAACGATTGGTTGCTCTCCTCTCACTGAAAACCATCTCCCTCACCATGAGCTCAGGACATCTTCACACGGATAAAGAAAGCAAGATACAAAAGAGAAACTACCAGGGAGATGAAACCAAGATAAGGAGGAGCGATGGGTTGAGAATAGAAAATGATCTCATTCGCTGTGGATGGGAGTGCAGATTGGTACATTTCTGGAAAAGAGTTTGGCAACGTCGTTATCAAAATCCTTCAAAATATATATCACCTTTGACTTAGTATCCCTACTCCCAGGCATCTGCCCTAAGAAAATCCTAAGAAAGGTAAGGAAATATGCACGTCACAGAACTATTTATAATGGTGAATAGACATCTTCATATACAATAGGAGAATTCACACTATAGAAAATTATGCAGTTATTTAAATCACCATCTTTTAGATTAGTCAGTAATCTGAGGACACACTCATAACATGTTAATGGAAAAGAATAGACACAAAATGAACAAGTAGAATTATCATAGGTTTGTTTTTACCTGTTTTTGGAAGGGAATACAATATTAATAGCGGCTATCTCTAGGCAGCAGAATCGCAGTTCATATTACCAATTTGCTGCAATGAACCAGTACTACTTTTACAATCACCAAGAACTTATTTTATAAAGAAAATTTCCAGGTTTATGCTATAAATTTTTAGGGGAGAAAAGGGAAGCAGAATATAAAATTCTATAGAAAAAAAGGCCTAAAATATTTAATATATTAATTTTATCATTTTTAGATTATAGATCACTGTATAACTTTTTGCTTTCTACTTTTTGGTATTTTCACTTTTTGCAGAGTGGAGGCAGAGTTCCACTCTGTCGCCCAGGCTGGAGTGCGGTGGCATGATCTTGGCTCACTACAACCTCCGCCTCCTGGGTTCAAGCGATTCTTCTGCCTCAGCCTCCCGAGTAGCTGGGCTTACAGGCTCCAGTCACCATACCCAGCTAATTTTTGTATTTTTAGTAGAGATAGGGTTTCACCATCTTGGCCAGGCTGGTCTTGAACTCCTGACCTCGTGATCCATCCACCTCAGCCTCCCAAAGTGCTGGGATTACAGGTGTGAGCCACCACACCTGGCAATTTTCACATTTTTTTTTAAAGAAAATATGCCCCTTTTATACTGAAATAAATTTTTTAAAGAGAAAAAGAATACAATAAACAAGCGCTTGTACAGATTCTCATCAAGAAGAACTAAACACCTAAGAAGTATAAAAGGGACTTCGATTTGTTCTTTTATGGAAAGATATAGTAGGATGAGAGGACCTTTTCATGCTGTTCCCAAAATTGGCTACCAAACCCAAAGCTATAATGATACTACACTTTAAAGAGGGTCAAAAATAAGGTGAGGGGTCCCCTCTTATGAGAGAAGCTGAACTTGCTCAGCTACCCCATCAAGCCCTACCACCTGTCTCCAGTTTAAACACACAGACAACTATGAGGTATAGGCATTTTAAGGAGAATCTTTGTAATCATGAGTCACTGGTGTAGCCTACAGCAGAGCACCAGAGTCTGCAGTCATCATGGCCATGAAAATGTGCTCTCAGATCTCCTACTGCAGAGAACATAACAGCCCAGTGCTGCAGACTGCCATCTACCACTGCACTGGAACCAAGTTCATGTTTTCCTTTGGCGGCTCCCAGACCAATGACTGAGTGTAGCAGGGACACGAAGGCAGGCTCATTCCTGACAGCCTTGATGGAACTACGTTAGAACAGCACTGTTGTCTAATACCTTCCTTCTTTTTTCTTCCCTGTCTCCTTCACAGGGGTCAGATCAACATCTCAACCTGGTAGCACTCTCGGCCTCCTCCATCTCCTGCTCCTTCGCCTTCACAAGCATTTTTGCCCCAATAAATCCCTTGCAGATCTAATCCCATTTTGGCGATTAGAGACACACCTAGAAGTGTTGAGGGGTTCACACTTCTAGAAGTGTCCAGCATCCTCTGAGCAGTGACAGAAAGGAAACTGGAAAGACCAGGCAGATACATTCTGTTCTGCCCTTAGAGACGCAGTGTCTCTAAGGACCTGGACGAGTACAGGAGCACTCCACTCACTAATAGAGAGCCCACCACAGCAGAGAGTTTTCTCTGATGGGCAACAGAAGAGGAAGTCAGATTTGAGCATAATGGGGACATACACTGAGGAATTTTATTCCCAGCTTTGATGTTATGAATGAGCCTGTGGATAGCCAGTGAGAGGGCCCCTGCCAAGGGAACATGAGAAGCTTCTGGGAGATGACAGCAGCCCCCACTGACAACCAGGAAACAGGAACCTCAGTCCTACAGCTGCAAGGCTGTCCTGCCCATAGCCTGAATGAACTTGGAAGTCAGTTCTTCCAAAATCCTTCAGTAAGTGCCCAGTTAGCTGACTCCTTGAGTGTGAGACTCTTAGCAGAAAACCTATTTAAGCCATGCTAGACTTCTGACCTACAGAAACTGTGATGTTAGAAATGAGTATTGTTTTAAGCTGATAATGTGTGACAACTTGTAACACAGCAATAGAAAAGTAATACAAAAAGATTTAACGGCGTATATTTGATAGCAGTAACTGGAAAGAAGCAAACCACTTGTGCGACCATCAAGTTAAGAATGCTTAATAAACTGATTACAAAAGTTTTATTATTAGCCTTGCCTTGTATTGTTAAATGAATACATTCAAGTGTTTCATAAACAAATTATATCAATTATTGTACAATGCAGTGGCTTAAAAACTCAGTAATCTCTTTCCTTGGATTATAACTGTTTAGAACCAACGTGATCATTCCCTACTGTGTTATTTTTAAACTACCATGGACATGCTACATACTTAAATTAATGGCATGATATTTGAAGTAATCAGCAATCGCCATAGCACTGAATCTGATATCTCTATCAGTATCCCATTATGGCTTGCAGTATTATATGGCATTGCTCATTGAAGGCATACCCATTCCCATGAGTGGGAAAGCAGGGTTAGTAGCTCCACTGTGATATATAAGGAGCTGAAAAATATTCTTGTCTTAGCCCAGGTTTCCTAGAAAACCGAGCCTCTGAAGTAGAGCTTGTGTGCTAATGCTTTATTAAGGCGTGCAGTCTCAGGAGAGTAAGAGTAAGGGAGAAAGGGAAGGGAGGCAAGAAAGGTGGGAAAACATGTAAGTGTGGTTCATCACTGGGCTGGCCACAGCGTCACTAGAAAATGCAGCTGGTTCCTTGCTTATGCAGGACATCTCCAGAGAGATGTCATGTGCTTCTTACAATAGTCCAGAAGACAGAGGGAGCAGAATGTATCTGCCAGGTCTTTCCTGTCTCCTTTCTCTCACTGCTCAAAGGATGCCAGACGCTTCTAGAAGTGTGAACTTCCCAACACTTCTAGGTGTGTCTGTGTTAGCTGAGCTCTCCAGTCAGCCACTGGGGAGGTCAGATCCCATGCCACTTCCCAACGCTTCTGAGCCTAGGTGTGATGGAAAGGTCCGGGGCAGGGTTGCTGCAGTTCTGCCCAGTGAGCATAGGGAAGCCATGCAAAAGCAGGGTCCTAGCCAGGTGCGGTTGCTCAGGCCTGTAATTCCAGCACTTTGGGAGGCTGAGGCAGGCAGATCACTTGAGGTCAGGAGTTCAAGATCAGCCTGAGCAACATGGTGAAACCCTGTCTCTACCAAAAATACAAAAATTAGCCAGGCGTAGTGGTACATGCCTATAGTCCCAGCTACTTGGGAGACTGAGGTGGGAGGATCACTTGAACCTGGGAGGCCGAGTTTTCAATGAGCCAAGATCATGCCACTGCACTCCAGCCTCAGTGATAGGGCGAGACTCCATCTCAAAAAATAAAAGTGGGAAGTGGCAGGGTCCTCACCCTGGGGAGGCTGGGACAGCTGACAATGTTAAGAGATGGGGGAAAGGTAGTGGTGAAGAGTTCTCTGATGAGCAACTGGCCAGCACCCAGAGGCAGCTGGAGCAAGTAAATCTGGAGAAAAGCAGTAACACGAATCACATAGTCCCAAATCTTATGTCATTTACACTGCACTACCCTTCCTCTTATACTAGTACCTTGACAACTAGGTAACAGAGAATTGACACATCTCCCCCTACCTCCCTGCCCCACTGCTTCTAAGAAACAACTACTTCTTTCCTTTCATCATCATCCTTAATTTTGGGTTTTCCATCTGGTTCACATTTCTTCCCAGAAAGCTCTTGATGCCCTTATTTCCAAATCCTTTTCTGTACATGAAGCTATTTCTTTCCCACCAATTTTTGTAATCCACTCTGGAAAATACACTCAAAGCCCCTGGGCTTCTGCCCATTCTGTTTTTCATTATTGCGATTGCAATGTGGTTAGACCAGTAATGTCAAAACCGTGTGTGTGTGTGTGTGTGTGTGTGTGTGTGTGTGTGTGTGTGTGTGTGTGTTTGCAATGCAGTCTCCTCCAAAGCTGATAAGAATGGACTTAAACACAGACACAGGTACACACACTTACACTTTTCCCCTGAGTAATGCAGTTTTTGAACAGAGATAAGATTACATCTCTTGGAACGGAGAAAAGGTCTTGATCTGAGGAATAAGCCTTCCAATTTTAAAATGGAAAATATTGCAAAACTGGTTGCACTAAGCCCTTACGTTCAGGAGACCAAAACCTTATGAGGGGCATGAAAAATTTAAAAATAGTCCATTAATAAAGAAAAGCATTTTTCCCACAGATTAATTGGGCTTTGAGTTCTTTATCCAAGGCCTTCTTTTGACATTTCAGGGATTCTTGTATTTAAATTCAAACTCATCAGAAATGGTCTTCAGGTGATCAATCACTTCTTATGGTTTTTCTTCGTTCCTCTCGATGAGTTTTTCTCTTTAGATCTTTGGCTGACTGCTTTGCTACAGTTACCAGGACTAAAGCTCCTACCAGGGTTAAAAGACCCATGAGTAGCAATGCTGTGTTCTCACATTTTTCATCCAGAGCAGGAAAGCACCATTTATGGATTGATCTTCAATCAGAGAACCATGTCACCCAATCTCCCCACTCTGCAACTTGCCACAAGATTGATGGTAAATATAATATATATGAAAATGAAAGAGGAAAATGTATGCAAAGCTTCAGTGGTGGTGCAGGAGCTGGAAACGATGTTGTGCAGTACATCATTTCATCGGAATTTCTCATTTTCAGGACATTGACTCTAAAATTACTGCAGTCGTAGTGTTTAATGTTCCTGCATTGAGATCCAGGGTTTAAAAAAAAATGATTTGAAGCCAGAAAAGCAAGGCTGACTTATTTGGGCCCATGCTGTAGTGTGACCCAAAAAAAATGACAGGGAAATTTTTAAACGCTATAAACACAGACACACACAAAGATGATAGGGGGCAGGGGCCAGGGAGACTCACTGTGAGCTTAATACTCTCTCCAATAGAGCATCAAGCAGGTTGCCAATAAAAGAAGAAACATAATAACAGTAAACTAATGAAGCTTAAGTTCAGTGCCCTGAGAGGGGACCCAGCAATAGTCTAGCAACATGGTCAATATTTTTACAAGTTTTTGTAAAATTTAAGCTATTTTAACCAAAATGCTTAAGATTGCTGTCTCTCTCTACTCCAATTTCCCTTCTATATTGGGTGACATTAGATAGGCCATGAGCATTGGGGGGATCCAGCTAACAGAAAGGTGAGTTGAGGATATTTCACTAGGGTTTAGTAGAAAAGTAGGCTATGTTTAGGTGGATCTCATTCAATTCTGATAGTTATGTGATTGACAGCATCCTAACACTGGCTTCCAGGAGCACTCCTCTGGCTCCTAAGTCACACAGAGGTGCAGGGCAAGAGATCACATCTCAGCGTGAACATGAACTTGAGTGCCCAGCACCAGGAGTATGTAGTGGAGGAGAAACCAGAAGACAGCCAGAAGTTAATCATCTGTAGGAAATTCTTCTAATCATCAGATCCACTGATACAGAGAATTCAGGTTTCACTGATACCTCAAAACCACAGAAGTTTTCTCCTCAATAAAGGCTTTTCCAAATTTGACATCAATCCTAAAAATTTATGTGCTATTAACCTAATTGGGACACTGAAAAAAAAATTATTATAAACTATCAGTAATTTTTTTTAAAACTTCATCAACCATGCTAGAACAACTAAGTTATCTCTCTATTCTCTCTCTGAAAAACATATTATAAAATTGTTGTAATATGAAGGGGCAGTCAAAGATTATGAAGCCAAATAATGTATTTTTAATGTCTGTGATATTTGTCAGCTTTTTCAAATTTGTAATTCATTGCAACTCTTTTCTCATTCTAAATACATGTTCTTTCATAATTTATTTAGTATTTATGACTGGTTACATATAATCTCTTATGTTTTCTTCTGAAATATTTATTATCTTATTGTTTACATGTAAATCTTCAGGGCATCTGGAATATATATATATATACATTTTTTTTCAGATAGTCTTGCTCTGTTGCCCAGGCTGGAGTGCGGTGGCACAATCTTGGCTTACTGCAACCTTTGCCTCCCAGGTTCAATCGATCCTCATGTCTCAGCCTCCTTAGTAGCTGGGACTACAGACCTGCACCACTGTGCCCAGCCTGGAATTTATATTTGAGTATTTTGCGTATTAAGTTCCATCTTTATTTTCTTCAAGAAAGATAGTTACACTGGCACTATTTATTAATGATTTATAATGTTACTGTTTATTAACGATATATTTAATAAATATACCATTCATTTCCTACTGCATTGACGTACCGCCTTTAACATATAGTTTGGTGGTACCTGTACATGTTTGTTATCTGGGTATATTGCGTGATGCTGAGGTTTGAGGTACAATTGATTCTGTCATCCAAGTACTGAGCATAGTAACCAATAGTCAGTTTTTCAATCCTTGCCCCACTCCCTCTCTCCCTGCTCTAGTAATCCTCAGTGTCTATTGTTAACATTGAGATATATTCTGGATTCTATAGTCTATTCTGCTGATTTGTTATTCTGTGCCTATACCATATTAGTTTTTATTATAGTAGCTTTGTTGAATATACTGATATCTAATAATAAAAGTATCTATTTTTTTAGATACTTGTATTATTATTTTGGGGTGTTTACTTTTCTATATTAAATTTGAGATTATTTCATCTACTTAAAAATGGCTTGAGATTTTACTGGTATTATGCTAAATGTACGTAATAGTTTGGGGTAATTTGACATTTTTATAATATAATGTCTCCCCTTCTAAGACTGTGGTATGACCGTCTAGTTGTTGAGATTTATTTCATGTTTTTCATATAGTTTCTTGACTTATCTTGCTAAATTTATTTCTGAATATTTTGTAGTTTTATGTCATTATTTTGCATAAAATACTTTTCCTACTTTCATTTTTACATTTTATTGATAGCATGGAAGAAAGCTCTTATGTTTTTTAAATTATTATTAATCCAATTATCTTTCCAAAATTATATTCTTATACATTTTTATTAGCGTCTCCTGGGTTTTCTGGGAATACTATTATATCGTCAGCAAAAAAAGAGATAATGTCATTTATCTCAATTTTCTGGCACTGAGCACAGTGTCTAATACTGCTCAGGCATACCATAAATGTTTTCAGAATGAACAAATGAATTAATGAATGAACAAAAAAGTGAGTCAGAGATTATTCACATGGAGCATCACGTTTGTCACTATTGTAGTTTTCCAAAGAATTCCTCATCTTCTTTTTGAATGCCACCACCATTTCTTTGATTGAAACTACAGAAGTTTCCAAATCTAGTAAAGTAGATGATGAATAAATATGATGACCAAAGGGAACATATTCCTGATGAGTGAAGGATCTTCCTGAGTGAATTTTAGGGTGTGCTCTTTGAGTTTCCCTTTTCATTTGAGCTGAGACAGAATACACAAGGGAGGCTTTTTTTATTCTGGCCAGGAAAGAAGCAACGGGCAGTCACTGCACTTCTGAATGAATTAGAAGACATAAGGAGGACCGGGAATGGTGGCTCACGCTTGTAATCCCAGCACTTTGGGAGGCTGAGGTGGGCAGATCACCTGAGGTTGAGAGTTCGAGACCAACCTGACCAAATGGAGAAACCCTGTCTCTACTAAAAATACAAAAATTGGCCGGGTGTGGTGGCACATGCCTGTAATCCCAGCTACTTGGGAAGCTGAGGCAGAAGAATCGATTGAACCCAGGAGGTGGAGGTTGCCGAGATCGTGCCCTTGCACTCCAGCCTGGGCAACAAGTGCAATTCTCCATCTCAAAAAAAAAAAAAAAAAGAAAAAAAAGGAAGACAGAACGAGGCAAACAGATGCTTTTTGTGGATAAAAACAGGGAGCTAAGGCCGAGTGTGGTAGCTCATGCCTGTAATCCCAGCATTTTGGGAGGCCGAGGCGGGTGGATCAACTGAGGTCAGGAATTCAAGACCAGCCTGGCCAACATGGTGAAACCCCATCTCTCTAAAAATACAAAAATCAGCTGGGAGTGATGGCACACAATCTGTAATCTCAGCTACTCGGGAGGCTGAGGCAGGAGAATCAGCTTGAACATGGGAGGCAGAGATTGCAGTGAGCCGAGATCATGCCACTGCACTCCAGCCTGGATGATAGAGTGAGATTCCATCTCAAAAAACAAAGGCAAAGAAAGAACAGGGAGCTACTCAGAGGTTTGCCGGCAGAAGCATTTCAGTGAAGGGTCCAGAAGCACAGATAACAAAAATCAAGACAGCCCGGATAGCTTTCTAAATCTAAGAAGAGAGTTTTTTTAAATAAGTGTAGGTGGTGATGAGAAAACCAAAGTGATGACAATTTGTACTAGGTATTCATGTTTATTTTAGTCTTGGTCCATACATTACATCCATACTTAAGCCTCACTAATGCTGCATAACTGAACTGAAAGCCTGTGCTCTAATCTCTCTAAGTCAATCATATGTGATAGAACCAAGCCACTAGGCCTAAAATCACAACCACTGCCATCTACCTTATGGCAGCTATTAGAGTTTGTAGAGTTGTAGGCATAATTTATTACTGAGAGAATTAGCCATTATGTTGCATACTTGAAATTCCAACTCAACTAAGTGTCAATCTGAGTCATGATAAATAATAAATAGGCCCCAAATGACAAAAGCTTCTGGCTTGGCATCATAAGAGTATCTCTTAATCCTGGAAGAGGTTTTCCAACAAACCGCAATAGCTCCCTGATCTTTTGCAAAATTAAAATACATGTATACAAACTTATGAGTGTACACGAAGAATTTTCCACTGTAAGAAACATCTTTGTTTTCAAAACCAGAAAATGATGATCACCAAGCTGGAGAGCATGTTGCAAAGTGCTCCCCATAAATTAGCAACAAGAACACCACGTACTAAGACAACTAGGAGAAGAGGGTTATGTTCAAGCTATGGAAATAAATCCAAACTCTGGCGCAGATTACAAAGGATGGTTATCTGAAGGATATCCAAACTGTTCTTCTGCGGAAAACAAAATGTTTCTATTAGGGAGTCCCTAATAGGGAAATCATTTGAGAGGCAGCTAGAACACCAACATAGTAATTGACTAGATAATCCCAAATACTGCACTTGAGCTGATAGCACAAGGCCAAATGAGGAGCAGCAGCTTTCAGGCACACACCAGGCTACTAGGGAGGGCTGATGCTTTGAAGCATCTCTTCGTGTTTCTAGTTGGTGAAAGGTTTGTAAAGAAAATGTGTCCCTCTAAATAAGCCTAGCCCTGCAAACACACGAGTGCACTGGTGATGTGGCTTAGGTCTTTAATTTGCTTTGGATAGCTGCTGGCACCCTGCTGTTAGGCCTTTGCTCACACACTGGTCCTGATGGAAGTGCTCTTGCCCTTCCTCTCTGAGGATCTGCATCTTTCTCATCCACTGTGCATCTGCCAGACTTAGAATCACTCTCGTCCCTGGGCCAGGCCATACTTCAATTCTTTTGATCACAAGATAGAATTTGAAGACATTAAGAGACCGACCCTTCAACGAGTTTCCTATGACCTTAATTCCCTATCAAAGGCAATGCTAGGAAGATCCTGGGTGTTACCCATAATGTCACACAGCCTCTGCCCAGCAGTGAAAATCTTCAATCATCCAAGTGGCCCTGATCCCCAGAGCCGGACTTCTTCACTCAGCAGTTGGGACAGACAATAATGAGTTTTTCCCTGCAGCCCAAAACAGGGCCCCTGAAGATGACCAAGAGGGTAGACCCAGCAAGCAGAAGGAGTGCTCTTTACTTTCTCTGAAGCAGAATTACAAGTTTTGATTAACTGAAAACACTTATAACCTCCCTTAATTTATCTGTAGAATGACCATTAAGTCATGTTTGCCTCCAACAATCCTGGTTTATACCTATTGTCCCTGAGTCATTATTTGTAGTGCTCCCTTGCACTCTCAAAGTTGTCCCACTTTGGAAAATAAATGATATTGTCAACCCACTTATTTAGGATACCAAGGACAGGTTCCTCCTTGATCCATGCAAGGTAACATATGTATCAACAAGGACAAGTAAGCAGGATGCCAAAGTCAAGGGACTTTAAGCAGAAGGCTGGGGATTTAGAAATGTTACTCATTCTCCTTTGGCACAGATATCAGGTTTATCTTTCTGTAAAGGATGTAGCAACTTTGCATACCTTGCTGGAGAAAAACAATCATAATCTGCTGGTTTCATCTCTTCCATTAAAATGAAAATTTGTTACACAGCTGTGTTGTAGCTTCCCAACAGAGAGCAGATGACCCACCTGAACTAGCATAATTCAAAGAGGACTTGTTTACAAAAGTGTGAATGTAGGTGGACCACAGTGAATAGTGTCGAAACCTGATGCTTAGTGCCAACCAAACTGATATCACTGCAGGTCAAAGCAAGGAGGAGAGGGAAAGCATCTTGTGAATTGGCTTCTGGAGAAGAGGAGAGACCCCTCTCATGATACAACTCAAGTTTCCCTTCTTTTATAAACCAAACACCACAATCTCAGCCCATGAGGATCCCACCCTAAAGCTCTAGCACAAACTGCACTATGCATCTGGCACTCACACAGATGAACTGTGTCCTCACATCTTTGCACAGTACAGGTTGAGTATCCCTTATCCAAACCACTTGGGACCAGAAGTGTTTTAGATGTCAGATTTATTTAAATCTTGGGATATTCGCATTATACTTACCACTTGAGCATCCCAAATCCAAAAATCTGAACCCCAAAATGCTCCAATGAACATTTTATTTGAGCATCATGTCTGCACCCAAAAGTTTCTTATTCTGGAGCATTTCAGCTTTCAGATTTTCAGGTATAGGATGCTCAACCTGTATGGTTTTTTAACAGAGGTCATAAACTCCACGAAGGAAGGTAGAGACCACATTTCTTACCTCTAGATCTCAAGCATCACAACACCAGGGTTTCTAAACCATTTGTTTTCTCTCTACAACACATGAAACCAATGACATCTGCATGTAAGACATTCCCCAAAGGCATTCACTGGGTTATGCATAATTCTTGCCATGCTCTCTCCTTTATCTCCCACTCAGGAAGGCATAACACAATGTAGGTGAGTGAGGTCGGGTTATTGTATAGGTAATGTTGAATCTACTCCAACTTTTTGATGTAAATTGCATACAAACTTTATGTTCTGTTGCTATTAACTGGTGTCTGGCAACATAGCTCACAACCTCTCCTGCACACTGTGTGTCATAATGGCACAAACACATAAAGTGCTTGATGGTAAGGAAGAAGGGTTCACAAAGTGAATAGGAAATGTGGAAGAAAAGGCTGCTCTGTCACTGTGGACACAGGCGTAGATCTGTAGAAGAGACCCCGAGACCCAGCATGCTATTATTGGATCTTGGAAGATATTCTGCTTTTACAATCCCAGAAGAATGTAGTCAACTTGCCTTACACGCTACCTAGCCCAACTCTGAATTTTACAGATGAAGAAATTGGGATATGCGATCTAACCATGATCATACAAAGTACTGATCAAAGTGATGATGGAGCCCGTAAACTAAGTCAAAGACATTTAAGGAAAAATAACACTACTACTTTCTTCTTACCTAGAAACTAATCAATTCATTTGTATTTACTGGTTTCAAATATTTTTTGATTGTTACCTTGTCCAAAGTAATGAGACTGTTCTAGGTAATGAGGATACACAGTAAACAAAAACAAAAATGGTCTTTTCTCATTTCTATGGGTCAGCAAAAGGTTTCTGATGTGGTGACATTTGAACCGAGAAGTAAAGGGAGTGAAGGAGTCATGTGTGTCTTTAGGGTAAGAATGTCCCAAGCAGACAAATGAACCAGAACAGCAGGTACTTAGCGTGTTCCAAGTGAGGAGACCATGGTGGCCAGACTGAAAGGGGAAGAAGGGGAGAGTGGCTGGAGGTGAAATCAGAAATACGGAAGGGCTGCCAGATTATGCAGGGTCTTGGGTTTTATACTGAGCAAGATGGGAAATCATTTAACGATTTTCATCAGAGGAGATCCATGACTATGTTTTTAAAATATCACTCTGGGTAGCATGTGGAGAAGAGACTGGGGGAGCAAGAGAAGAACCAAGTGGGAAACGACTGCACAAATCTATAAGAGACATAGACAGTTTGGATGAGGATAATGGGCATGAGGCAGAGTGATCAGATTCTGAACATATTGTGAAGGAATAACTGTCAGTTGAGGATTGATTGGATTTGATCTATGAGAGGAAGACAGGAGTAACAGATGAGGCCTAGATTTTTGACCTAAGAAACTGAGAGATTAAAGTGGACATTTGCCGAGAGAGGAGATTGAGGGAAGAGCAGCTTTGGAGAGGAAAGTCAAGAGTCTGGTTGTTTTGCCAGGTTAGATCTGCCTTTTACAAGTCTAAGTGGGATGTCCAGCAGGCAACTGCACACAGAATGTAGAGTTCAGTAGACAAGCTGGGGTTGTCTGCCCAGAGGTGGTATTTTAAGTCATAAGACAAGATATGAGAGCAGACAGAGAAGAGGGCCCAGGACCAAGCTCAAGTTCAAAAACTGTGTTGCCCTTCCCTTACATCACATTTGCACTTTAACTTAGACTTTCTGCAGACAGTGCCTCTGATTCTCCTTCAGCATCAGTTGAAGGACGATTGACTGCTTGAATGTCAATGAGCCTCACCTTCCTATTCAGGGAAGCAGCACTTCCCTTTCCTGCTGTTCACCCTTAGCAAACAGCCAGTGGCCTTTCACAGAAGTGACACCAGCAGAAAGAGCTGTGAAGGGGCAAAATAAACCACCCTGGATGTGGGGGTGCTGGGAATGCAGGGAGAGAGAACAGGAGTACTGCCACTGTCAGAAGGTACATAAAAGAGAGAGAGATGCCACCTCGTGGGCCCCTCCCAGACATCACTCATGAAGCCATCCCAAAACAGAATGGGCAAGGAGAGAAACAAGCAAACCAAGTGGACAGCGGAACAAGCTTTTGATGAATGGCACATCTGGATGAGGGACTCTGACCACAGCCCTGAGTTGCAGTAATTATGTCCTTCAGGATATAAGGAACGATGACTGGCTAGGAGTAGAATCCAGGCTGGGAGTCACAGATATTGTGGAGTTGAATCACTTTTGTGGCCAAGGACAGAGTGATGACAGCAGGTCTTAGCATTCAGCTGAGGCAGAAGCTTGGGACTGGGAAATCTCTTACAGATGATTTGACTTCTCTGAGGGTCGGTTTTCTCTCCACCATGAATTGGGACTCGTAACTAGACCACCTTTACAGGGAAAGTTTTTCAGAAATAACTTATGGAAAATTATTTTCCAAGTAAAAATAGCAAGCACCACCACATTAAGTTTTAGACAGTTAAAATAGGTAAACTCCCATTGTGTTGAACTCAGGGAACTTGCCAATTATTTTAATGAAGTAAAATAGTTCTAAAATTAATGCATTGTTAGAAACCAGGTTCCAAGATGAGGAATCTGGAAAGGAAAGAATGCCAGCATGTGGCTTCTGCTTAATAAATTCATGCGCTAAAGGAACTCAGCCGAGCAGGAGGAAAGAAAGGCCACAGATGCACAAGCACCTAGACTCCCCCTCACCCTCCTTAGGTGCAGGACTTTTATGATACGCGGATTTTTTAAAATCAATTATTTGGAACATGAGGTGGCACAAAATTAGATGGCTAGCTCTTCCAGGTGAAGAATAAGAGTTACTGAAAAAGATCTTTTTTTTTTTTGAGACAGAATCTTGCTCTGTCACCCAAGCTGGAGTGCAGTGGCACGACCTCAGCTCACTGCAACCTCTGCCTTCCATATTTAAACAATTTTCCTGCCTCAGCCTCCCAAGTAGCTGGGATGACTGGCACATGCCACCATGCCCAACTAACTTGAAAAATCACTTCTACTGGAAAAACTAACGTAACTAGGAAGAGCTCAGCAATCTTCTCCAACCCACAATGTGGGAAACATACAGTCATTTCTTTTACTACTGGAGTGGCTATAATATAGACAGGCATTCCATCAGATTGTTATTGCCCCTAATTGACTGAAGCCAGGCCAACAAAGCTTTGTTTGCAGAGTATAACACCATGACCATGAGCAATAATTTTGGAATCAGATAGAGATGTAGGTCCAGATCCCAGCTCCATAAATTTCCAGCGCTGTGACCTTGGGCAAGTTACTTTGTCTCTCCCATGTCTTGGTTTTCTGTTCTTTAAAATGGAAATTAACCACTGGCTCTAAGGGCTGAATAAGCATACATCACTTAGCACATATCTAATGTGGCTATTAACCATTAATATTCATATGATGGATTATTTAGAACATGGACTTGACTTTATTGCCTAGAAAGCTTTCCTATAATGGTATTTCTTGTGATGGAATTTAAATAAAAGGGACAAGTAAGAGACATCTAAAAAGCCAATGCAGCTACCCAGGGAGTTCTCTGATAAGTTCTGTCTCTAACAGGCTTTTATAAAAGGAAAGAAGGATACAGAAGTAGAGCGAGCTGATTTTAGTAGCATTCACCTAGTGCTTGGCAAGATAACACACAAATGAACTGAGGTTTATAAGGGAAAAGTGACAAAGACAAAAGAAAAATAATGTTAAAAATTCCCTTTGAGAGAAAGAAGTACCTGAAATTGATGAAGTACTCTATGACACTATTAATGTTCCAATTAAAGCTTACAACTTGAAATTTCAAGGATAGAATGATATAAAAGTAAAAACAACAAGAATTGGAAAAACTGGTTCAGTGGCAGAAGTCGAACACCTTTGTCCTCAATATCCTGGAAAGCAGTAAGGCTCTTCCAGCGTAAAAAGGCCTGACAGTGCCTGTTTCTTATCACATTCCAGCAAAGAAGGTCTGCTGGCTGCTGGGGAGAGGCTTGCATGGCAGGCAAAAGGATCAACGCACGATGAATCATGGAGCTAAGATATGAGGATTTTCCAAAATCACTGTAGTGGAGAATCCATTCAATATTTTGTTATGAATTATGTGTTGATTAGGGTTGCCAGATTTAGCAAATAATCAGCTAAATTTGAATTTCAGATAAGCAAGCAAATAGTTTTTAGTTTAAGTATGTCCCATACAATATTTGGCAATTCTAATTTTGGGCTATCAGTAATTTGTCACTTCAGCAAGGCCTGAATTTAGGAAGGAAGCGACTCTATTCAACTTTGGCAAAGCGCACAGGTTCTATTTGACGGTTTTTCCCCTTGCTTCTGAGAAAGGCATTTATCACTGATCATTTTTATTAATCTAATCCAGTGGTTTTCACACACACACACACACACACACACACACACAGCTCTTCAGAAAACAGATTATCAAGTGGAATCCTAATACAGTTGACCCTTGAATAACATGGGTTTAAACTTCTTGGGTCCACTTACAGGCAGATTTTTTTCAATAAACACATTGGAAAATTTTTTGGAGATCTGTGACAATTTGGAAAACTCACACATGAACCACATAGCCTGGAAATAGTTTAAAAAATTAAGAAAAAGGCATGTTGTGAATTCATAAAATCTATGTAGATACTAGCCTATTTTATCATTTACTACCATAAAATATACACAAATCTATTATAAAAAGCTAAAATTATCAAAACTTATACATAAAAACACCATACATGGTGCCACTAGCAGTCAAAAGAAAGGTAAACAAATGTAAAAATGAAGAATAAATCATAACTGCATAAAATTGACTATAACCCATACTATACTACTGTAATAATTTTATAACCACCTTCATTGCTATTACAGTGAGCTCAAGTGTGGCAAATGTCTGCTTAAAATGCTGTGTGATGCTAATCATCTCCACATGAGCAGTTCTTCTCTCTAGTAAATTGCATATCACAGTATAAATGGATATCTTGCAGTTCTTACATATTTTTCATCATGTTTGGTGCAATACTGTAAACCTTGAATAACACCATGGGACCTATTTGAAGTGCTGCTGTGGATGCTGGAAGTGCTCCCAGGAAGCAGAGAAAAGTTATGACATTACAACAAAAAGTAAAATTGCTTGATATTTTCCATAGATTGAGGTCTGCAGCTGAGGTTGCCCACCATTGCAAGATAAATTCATCCAGCATAAGGACCACTGTTAAAATAAAATAAAATAAAATAAAATAAAATAAAATAAAAAGGATATTCATGAAGTTGTCACTGCAGCTACACCATCAGGCACAAAATCCTTACACTTTTTGTGAAACATCCTTTTATCTCATATTGAAAATGTGGGTATAAGGTTACTATAAGAAAGGCATGCCTATGGACTCTAATACAATTCAAGAAAAAGAAATGTCATTATGTGACAACTTAAAGCAAAAGGGAGGTGAAGGATCTAAGTTTGAGAATTCAATGCCAGCAAAGGATGGTTTGATAATTTTAGAAAGTGGTTTGGCTTTTAAATTGTCAGGATAACAGGAGAAGCAGCTTCTGCTGACCAAGAGGCAGCAGAAGAGTTCCCAAACACCATTAAGAAAATAATTGAGGAAAAAGGGTATCTGGCTGAACAGATCTTTAATGCAGATGAAAGTGCCCTATTCTGTGAGGAAAAATGCCACAAAGGACATTTATTAGTAAGGAAGCACCAGGATCAAGGCAGAAAGGGATAGGTTAACTCTATTATTTCATGTAAATACAATTGGGTCTATGATTAGGACTAACATTATCTATAAAGCCACTAACCCTGAGCCTTGAAGGGAAAAGATAAACACCAGCTACCAGTCTTTTGTTGTACAACAAGAAGGTCTGGACAATGAAAACTCTTTTTCTCAATTGGTTCCATTGATGGCTTTGTCTCTGAACTCCAGAAGTATCTTGCCAATAAGGGATTGCCTTTTAGTGTTCTTTTGATGTTGGATAATGCCCCTGGCCACTCAGAACCCTAAGAGTTCAACTCCAAAGACACAAAGTGGCCTACATTCCTCCAAACAGAAGTCCTCTAATTCAACCTTTATATCAGGAAGTTAAAGAACTTTAAAGCTCACGACACACAGCATTCTGTGGAAAGGATTGTCAACACCATGGAAGAAAACCCCAATAGAGAGACATCATGAAAGTCTGGAAGGATTACACCATTGAAGATGCCATCATTGTTATAGAAAAAGCCATGAAAACCATCCAACCCAAAACAATAAATTCCTGCTGAAGAAACTGTGACCAGATGTTGTGCATGACTTCTCGAGATTTATGACAGAGCCAATCAAGGAAATCATGAAGAGATTGTGGATATGGCAAAAATAGGTAGGGGTGAAGGGTTTCAAGACAGGGATCTTGGAGAAATGCAAGAGCTGAAGACACCACATCAGAGGAATTAACAGAAGGCAACTTGATGGAGCTGAGTATTTCCAAACCAGTGCCAGGGAATGAGGAAGATGTAGAAGAGGCAGTGCCAGGAAACAAATTTGACATGAGACAATCTGGCAGAAGGGATCCAATTATTCAAGACTGCTTTTGACTTAATTTATAACACGGACCTTTCTATTATATGAGCACTGAAACTAAAGCCAAAGATGAATGAAAGATTAGTACCATATAGAAACATTTTTAGAGAAATGAAAAAACAAGAAAGTCAGACAGAAATTATGATTTCTGTAAAGTTATACCAAGTGTGCCTGCCTCCACCTCTTCCACATCCTCTACCTCTGCCATCCCTGAGACAGCAAAACCACCCCTCCCTCCTCTTCCTCTTCCTCAGCCTACTCAAGGTGAAGACAATAATAAAGACCTTCATAATGATCCTCTTATACTTAATGAATAATAAATTATAAGCAAGATAAAATGTATTTAATTTTTTATATATCTTACTTTACTGTAAGAATGTAATATATAATAAATATGACATACAAAATATGCATTAATCAACTGTTCATGTTATCAGTAAGGCTTCCATCAACAGAAGGCTACTATTAGTTAAGTTTTGGAGGAGTCACAAGTTATACATGCATTTATGATGGTGTGGAGGGTTGGTACTCTTAATCCCCATATTGTTCAAGGGTCAACTGTATATAATAGAATTGTATTGCAGTTCATAGGTATTCTGGCTTAGTTTTAGGCCACCATAGTAAAGTAAATATTGCAATAAAGCTAGTCACACTAATTTTTTTGTTTTCCCAGTGAAAATATAGGTTTTGCTTACACTGTACTATAGCCTATTAAGTGTGAAATAGCATTATGTCTAAAAAAAATTCACATACCTTAATTTAAAATTTTTTTATCACTAAAAAATGCTAACAATCATCTGAAGCTTCAGTGAGTTATAATCTTTTTGCTGATGGAGGGTCTAACCTCTATGTTGAAGGCTGCTGACTCATCAAGGTGGTGGTTGCTGAAGGCTGATGTGACTATGGCCATGTTTTTTAATACACATTTTATTGCGTTTTAGGTTTTGGAGTACATATGAAGAACATGCAAGGTTGTTGCATAGGTACATATATGGCAATGTGGTTTGCTGCCTTCATCCCCATCACCTATATCTGGCATTTCTCCCCATGTTATCCATCCCCAATTCCCCACTCCCTGCTGTCCTCCCCTAGTTCCCCCGCTACAGACCCAAGTGTGTGATGCTCCCCTCCCTGTATCCATGTGTTCTCATTGTTCAACACCTGTCTACGAGTGAGAACAAGCAGTGTTTGATTTTCTGTTCTTGTGTCAGTTTGCTAAGAATGATGGTTTCCAGGTTCATACATGTCCCTAAAAAGGACACGAACTCATTGCTTTTTATGGCTGCATAGTATTCCATGCTGTAAATGTGCCACATTTTCCCTGTCCAGTCTATCATCGATGGGCATTTGGGTTGGTTCCAAGTCTTTGATATTGTAAACAGTGGACTATGGCCACTTTTTTTAACTTTTATTTTAGGTTCAGAGGTACATGTGTAGATTTGTTCTATGGGTAAACTCGTGTCACAGGGGGTTGTTGTACAGATTATTTCATCACCCAGGTACTAACCCTAGTACCCATTAGTTATTTTTCCTGATCTTCTCCCTCCTTCCACCCTCACCTCTACAGTAGGCCCCTGTGTCTGTTGAGATAGTATCTCACACCAGTCAGGATAGCTTTTATTAAAAAGACAAAAATTGTGGTTTTGATTTGCATTTCTCTAACGATCAGGTATATTGAGCTTTTTTTCCATGTGATTTTTGGCCACATGTATGTCTTCTTTTGAAAAGTGTCTGTTCATGTCTTTTGCCCACTTTTTAATGGGTTTTTTCTTGTAAATTTGTACAAGTTCCTTATAGATGCTGGATATTGGACCTTTGTTCAGATGCATATTTTGCAAATATTGTCTCCCATTCTGTAAGTTGTCTGTTTACTCTATTGATAGTTTATTTTGCTGTGTAGAGCCTCTTAAGTCTAATTAGACATCATTTGTCAATTTTTGCTTTTGTTGCAATAGCTTTTGGTGTCATCATGAAATCTTCGCCAGTTTCTACATCCAGAATGGTATTGCCGAGGTTGTCCTCCAGCGTTTTTATACTTTTCCTTGTTGCTTGTTTTTGTCATCTTTGTGGAAGATCAGATGGTTCTGGTGTGCAGCCTTACTTCTGAGTTCTCTATTCTGTTCCATTGGTCTGTGTGTCTGTTTTTGTGCCAGCACCACGTTGTTTTCATCACTGTAGCCCTATTGTATAGTTTGAAGTCAGGCAGTGTGATGCCTCTGTTCTTTTTGCTGAGGATTGCCTTGGCTGTTCAGGCTCTTTTTTAATTCCATGTAAATTTTTTAATGTTTTTCTCTAGTTATGTAAAGAATGTCATCGGTAGTTTGACAGGAATAGCATTGAATCTGTAAATTGTTTTGTATGGCCATATTAACAATACTAATTCTTCCTATCCATGAACATGAAATGTTTTTCCATTTGTTTGTGCCATCTCTGATTTCTTTGAGTGCTGTTTTGTAGTTCTCCTTGTAGAGATCTTTCACCTCCCTGGTTATCTGTATTTCTAGGTATTTTATCCTTTTTGTGGCATTTTTGAATGGGATTTTGTTCCTGATTTGGCTCTCGGCTTGGCTGTTGTTGGTGTATAGGAATGCTAGTGATTTCTGTACATTGATTTTGTATCCTGAAACTTTGCTGAATTGTTTACCAGTTGAAGGAGCTATAGACCAAGACTATAAGATTTTCTAAATATGGAATCATGTCATCTGCAAACAGAGATAGTTTGACTTCCTCTCTTCCTATTTGGATGCCCTTTATTTCTTTCTCTTGCCTGATTGCTCTGGCCAGAACTACCAATACTATGCTAAATCAAAGTGGTAAGAGAGGGCATCCTTATCTTACGCTGGTTTTCAAGGGGAGTTTTTCCAGCTTTTGACCATTCAGTATGACATTAGCTGTGGATTTGTCATAGATGGCTCTTATTATTTTGAGATATGTTCTTTCAATATCTAGTGAACTGAGAGTTTTTAACATAAGGGACATTCAATTTTACCAAAAGCCTTTTCTGCATCTTTTCAGATAATCATGTGGTTTCTGGCTTTAGTTATGTTTAAGTGATTAATTACTTTATTGATTTGCATATTGTTGAACCAACCTTGCATCCCAGAGATAAAGCCTACTTCATCATTCTGGATTGGCTTTTTGGTGTGCTGCTGGGTTCAGTTTGCAAGTGTTTTGTTGAGGATTTTTGCATAAGTGTTCATTGAGGACACTGGCCTGAAGTTTTCTTTTTTCGTTATGCCTCTGACTATGACAATTTTTAAAAATAAGACAGCAATAAAGTTTGCAGTATCAGTTGGCTCTTCCAATACAAAAATTTTCTCTGTATTATGCAATGTTATTTGATAGCATTGAACCCACAGTAGAACTTCTTTCGAAATTGAAGCCAATGCTCTCAAACCCTGCTGCTGCTTTATCCACTAGTTTTATGTCATATTCTGAATCCTTTGTTGTCATTTCCACAATGTTCACAGCATCTTCACTGGAAGTAGATTCCATCTTAAGAAGCCACTTTCTTTGCTCATTCATAAAAAGCAAACTCTCATTCATTCAAGTCGGATCATGAGATTGCAGGAATTCAGTCACATCTTCAGGCTTCATTTCTAATTCTGGTTCCCTTGCTATTTCCACCACATCTGTGTTACCTCCTCCACTGAAGCCTTGAATCCCTCCAAGTCATCTATGAGGGTGGGAATCAACTTCTTCCAACCTCCTGTTAATGTTGGTATTTTGACCTCCCATGAATCACAAATGTTCTTAATGGTATTTATAACGCTGAATCCTTTCCAGAAGGTTTTTCAATTTACTCTGCCAAGATCCATCAGAGAAATCACTTTCTATGGCAGCTATAGCCTTACAAAATGTATTTCTCAAATAATAAGACTTGAAAGTTGAAATTGCTCCTTGATCCATGGGCTACAGAATGGAGGTTGTGTTAGCAGGCATGAAAACAATATTGACCTCCTTGTACATTTCCATCAGAACTCTTGGATGACCAGGTACATTATCAATGATTGGTCATATTTTGAAAGGAATCTTTTTCTCTGAGCAATAGGCCTCAACAATAGGCTTAAAATAGCAAACCATGATGTAAACAGATGTGCTGTCATCCAGTCTTTGTTATTTCATGTATAGAGCACAGGCAGCATGAATTTAGCATAATTCTTAAGGGACCTAAGATTTTCAGAATGGTAGATGAGCTTCAACTTAAAGCTACCAGCTGCATTCGCCCCTAACGAGAGTGTCAGCCTATCCTTTTAAGTTTTGAAACAAGACTTCTCTCTAGCTATAAAAGTCCTAGATGTCTTCTTATTCCAATATAAACCTATTTCATGATCCTAACTAGATTTTCTAGATAACTTGCTGCAGCTTCTCCATCAGCACTTGCTGCTTCCCCTTGCATTTTTATGTTGTGGAGACAGCTTCTTTCCTTAAGCCCCATGAACCAAGTTCTGCTATATTCCAACTTTTCTTCATCTTATCTCTCTCAGCCTTCATAGAATTAAAGAGAGTTAGGGCCTTCCTCTAGATTAGGCTTTGGTTTAAGAGAATGTTATAGCTGGTTTGATCTTCTATCTAGACCACTAAAACTTCCTCTGTATCAGCAATAAGCCTCTTTTGCTTTCTTATCATTCGTGTGTTCACAGGAGAAGCTATTTTGATTTTCCTCAACAGTTTTTCCTTTGCATTCAGGATTTGGCTATTTGGCACAAGTATTCTAGCTTGCAGCTTCTCTCAGCTGTTGGCATGCCTTCTTCGCTAAGCTTAATCTTTTCTAGTTTTTTAATTAAAATGCGATGTAAGAGTTTTCCTTTCACTTGAACATGTAGAGGTCATTGTAGGGTTATTAACTGTACTAATTCTAATATTGGTGTATCTCAGGGAATAGGAAGGCTTGAGGAGAGGGAATGAGATTGGGGAATAGCCAGTCTGTGGAGCAGTCAGAATATTCACACCAGTTATAGACTAAGTTTTCTATCTTACATGGACATAGTTCATAGTGCACCAAAACAATTACAATACAAACACCAGAAATCACTAATTACAGACCACCATAACAGATATAATAATAATGTAAAGTTTGATATATTGCAAGAAATATCAAAATGTGGCACAGACACAAAGTGAGCACATGCTTTTGGAAAAAAAATGGCCCTAATGGACTTGTTCAATGCAGTGTTGCCACAAATCTTCAATTTGGAAAAACCACAATATCTATAAGATGCAATAAAGTGGAATGTAATAAAATGAGATTTGCCTCGTTTTACATTTTTTCTCAAAGGAAAGAAAGGCCCTCTGGTTGAATGGAGAATTAGGGTAAGATGGAGGAAGATGGAGAATCTAGACCTCTGCCCTCTTGGCTATCCATTTTCTTTGCCCTCAATAGTACCCCAAAAGGATCTTCTTGGAACAAAGGAACTCTAAAGAGCAGACATGAAACATCAATCATTTGGTCAGTCTCTCTGCCCATGCCAGGCTTTTTGTCACAGCAGACAGTATCATCCAATTTCCGTTAAAGAAACACTGGAGTTCTATTTGACTCATTTCAATCCTTCTTTTACCATAATCAATCTGTTACTGCAGCATGCTGTTTTTTATTTACATAAAATTCTAGAAAATGCTAACTAATCCATAATTACAGAAATCAGATCAACTGTTGCCTAGGGACAATGGAACAAGGTAGGAGATATACAAGAGTCAAGAGAACTTTTGAAAGTGCTGTATCTGCTCATCATCTTGATTGTGATAACGTCTCACAGGTCCATACATGTCAAAATGCAGGTGTATACTTTAAATATGTGTACTTTATCTGCTGGTGCTACTGTGTCCATTATACTTTAATAAAGCTGTGCAAGTAAAACCGAAAAAGTTCAAAAGGAAATATTTAGGAAGGATAATTTATTTTATTTGCTCTAGTCTCTGCAGGGTCATATGTAAACAGTTGTTTGACAGCCAAGAATTAAATGACAACTGTCTTAATCTTTAGTGAGGCTGTTGAAAAACATCAGATGGAGCCCAGTTCATAACCTGTAGCAAAACACCTTAAATTCACCATCTCCTCATCCTATTTATCTTTCATAGATGCCCAGGACTGCCCCTAAAAGACTCCCTTTCCTTCTCTCTCTAAATACCCTTAATATTCTCTTTCTCAGCCTTGCCCTGTGGTCATTTTCCCCATCTTTCCCCTACCTTCCTAGAGGTATTCTCCAGTCACTCTGCCGCCACCTCCTCCAGCACCTTTATTCTTCTCAACTCTGATCTACTACTCCTTCTAGATCAGCATTTTTCTATCCATTATCCTAAGCAGCGTAACTGAAACCCCAGAGGCCAAAAAGTAAAATAATCTTCTTTGGAAGCAGAATGAGTAGAGGTAGAGAGGAATGCTCATACATTAATAATTTTTTAAATTCTAACAGCTGGGTGGTGGAGGAGACTCTCCTATTTTAAAAAGAAAAGATTTGTCCCAAGATCCTGGTCCCCTCTCTGCTCAGAGATCCCCTCTCTGCTCACATCCTTCTTCATTCATTCTCACAGGCAAAGGGACTCGGTTTTGCTCCATTCAGTCTTCCATTCTGACTCTAAATTGCATCCCTATGCCTGAAACACATTGCCCCTTCCCAGCATACCCTGCCCATTCTCTTTCTACTGCTATTTGAGGTTGTTGTTGCTGTTGTTTTTGTTTTGCCTCAATCCCTCCCAAGCCTCTAGAAGAGAAATGACCCATTTCATCCTTTTAAGTAGCTCTCTCTTCACATGTATCTTTGGACTTGTAGATGAGGCAAATTCTTTATGAATTTAAATTTTAAGGGCTCTGTTTGTTAAGTGTTTGTCCATTTGTCTGCATATAGTTAACATAATTAACCTGTCTGTCTGCAGCACTGCTCTCTGCAGAAGAATGTAAAGTCTGTTCCATCACTTCTTCCAGGCTTCTTATGACGGTGGCTGCAGTGTTTGCCCACACTGAACTGTCTGCCACCGCTTTACCCGCTCCTCCCACTTGCCCCACTCCCCTCGTCCTGCTTCATGTTCCAGCATTATCAAACCACCTATAGTTGCCAACTTTACATCCCTGGAACACCATCACCTGGGAATTACCCTCTGCCTAAAGCAGAAGTCAGCAAACTTCTTCTGTAAAGGACCGTATACAAATATTTCAGGCTTCTCAGGCCATGTAGTCTCTGTGCCAACTACTCAGTTCTGCCATCACTGCACAAATGCAGCCATGGGCCATACATAAATGAATAAGTGTGGCTGAGTTACAATAAATCCTTATTTCCAAAAACAGCCAACAGATTCGGCCTGTGGCTGTAGTTTGCCAAACCCTGGTCTAAAACATCCTCCCTTGCCAATCTCCACCTGGCTACCTCCTAGTTCTCCTGCAGGACTAAGCACCTTACCTCTGGAGGTGCTTTCTCCTATGACTGGTCAGGTTCATCCTTTCTTTGTACTCTTAGAGGAATATATGTGGAATATATTTTGTAGGGGGAGGAAAATTTCTTCCCAAAGACTCATGGTTTCTTCCATGAGGAGGGAGCTCATGGAAGGAAGGAGCTCTGCTATTATAACACCACTGGCCTCTCTCTACTCCTACTTACTCTTCCCCATGGAGGTAGAGCAACTTGGAGGAGTCTAGCTCCTCCTCTCACTCGTGGGAGCAACTGGCCACAGAGAACATGTATTTCTGCTGCTTTTCTATGCCACAGAGGGCACTCTCTGCCACTCTTGGGAAAGGCCTGTCTGCCAGTGCTACTGTGCCCGAGCACATAAGTCTGTCTCATTCAAGAGTTCTCCATTATTAGTTTAACCAGTAACAAAAGTAATATTTTCATCTCCATCAATCTTACTTCCTGATTATCTCTTAATTGGTTCAGAACTCTAGAGGAAAACAGAAATGCTATTTATAGGGCGCCACTGAACTCCAACATGCACCAGTAGCTGCAGCATTCAGCGTGTTGCTTGGAAATTTTCTTTGTGTATCTTCTATCACCTCAGTTCAGTGATTCCCTGAGTGGACTTCAGTCAACTGGAGAGTCCTTCCAATTGTCACAAATAAATCCAGAAATGCAAATCTTCCTTTCATGTTGACAGCAAATGACACCATTCTGTTAGCTTTTATCTTTACCTACAATCGAATATTGCTTACTAATAACCTGTTGAGTGCTATAGTTTGGATATGTTTGCTCCCCAAACCTCATGTGGAAATTTGACCCCTAATGTTGGAGGTGGAGCTTAATGGGAAGTGTTTGGGTTATGGGGGTAGAGCCCTCATGAATGGCTTGGTTCATCCTCAAGGTAATGAGTGAGCTCTCATTCTCATTCCTGCAGGAGTTGTTAAAAAGAGCCAGCACGTGATCTTTGCACATACCAGCTACGCTTCCTCTCCTTTCTCTCCCTCTCGCCATGTGATCTCTGCACATACCAGCTACCCTTTTTCTTCTGCCATGTGTGGAAGCTGCCTGAGTCCCTCACCAGAAAAAGACAATGGCTCTATACTTCTTGTACAACCTGCAGAGCCCTGAGCTGAATAAACCTCTTTTCTTTATAAATTACCTAGCCTCAAGTATTCCTCTATAGCAACACAAATGGACTAAGACAGTGAGTTAGCAATAGTTTCTAAGTTGAAAGTACTAACAGACTTTACTAAATATTCAATTACATATTCAGTTAAGAAATATGGCAGCCACACTTTTGGAAATCCTGCAAGTTTTTATTAAGCATGAGCACAAAAGACAGAATTTCAGTAGTTTTCAGGAAAGACAATTTGTGAATACTGTTATCACTGATACTATATTCAACTGATCATGGTTTTCAACCACTGTTATTCAAAAGTATTCCACCTGTCCTCAGTAGAAAATCACTCAGTAATAGCAAAGAATTAAAAATTTAAAAATATTGTAAATGACCCTGCAGTTCCAATGCTATGGGTATACTCCAAAAAATACTTGGAAATGTTCATCAAAAGACATGTATAAGAATGTTCATAACAGTTTTATTTCACAATAGTTAAAACTTGGGAACAACCCTAATACCTATCATAGAAGAATAAATGGTGGAATATTTATGCAATTGGCTATTAAACAGCAATGAAAAAGAACAAACTACTTTTACATACTTTTATATGGAGCAACATGGATGAATCTAACATACATAAAGATGAGCAACAGATTGCCAGCAAGATGGCCAAATAGGAACAGCTCTGGTCTGCAGCTCCCAGCGAGACCAACACAGAGATGGGTGATTTCTGCATTTCCAAGTAAGGTACCTGGCTCATCTCATTGCAACTGGTTAGACAGTGGGTACAGCCCACAGAGGGTGAGCAGAAGCTCCCTCCCAGGTGAGGTGGGCCATCACCTCACCTGGGAAACACAAGGGGTTGGGGAACTCCCTCCCCCAACCAAGGAAAGCCATAAGGGATGGTGCTATCTGTCCCAAATACTATGCTTTTCCCATGGTCTTCACAACCTGCAGACCAGGATATTCCCTCGGGTGCCTACACCACCAGGGCCCTGGGTTTCAAGCACAAATTGGGCAGCTGTTTGGGTAGACACTGAGCTATCTGCAGGAGTTTTTTGGTTTCATTTTGTTTTGTTTTTTCTTACCCTAGTAGTGCCTGGAACACCACTCCCCTGAAAAGGGGTCTGAAGCCAGGGAGCCGAGTGGTCTTGCTCAGCAGATCCCACCCCCACAGAGTCCAACAAGTGATCCACTGGCTTGAAACTCTCACTGCCAGCACAGCAGTCTGAAGTCGACCTGGGATTCTCAAGCTTGGTGGGAAGAGGGGTGTCCACCATTACTGAGGCATGAGTAGGTGGTTTTCCCTTCACAGTGTAAACAAAGCTGCCAGGAAGTTTGAACTGGGTACAGAACCTGCCACAGCTTAGCAAAGCCGCTGTAGCCACAATGCCTCTCTAGATTCCTTCTCCCTAAGCAAGGCATCTCTGAAAGAAAGGCAGCAGCCCCAGTCAGGGGCTTCTACATAAAACTCCCATCTCCCTGAAACAGAGCACCTGGACAAAGAGGCAGCTGTAGGTGCAGCTTCAGCAGACCTAAACATTCCCACCTTCTGGCTCTGAAGAGAGCAGTCACTCTCCCAGCACACAAGGGGCTTGGTGCCTCCTCAAATGGGTTCCTGACCCCCAAGCCTCCTGATGGGGAGAGACCTCCCAGCAGGGGTCAACAGACGCCTCATACAAGAGAGCTCTGGCTGGCATCTAGCAGGTGCCCCACTGGGACAAAGCTTCCAGAGGAAGGAACAGACAGCAATCTTTGCTGTTTTGCAGCCTCTGCTGGTGATACCCAGAAAAACAGGGTCTGGAGTGGACCTCCAGCAAACATCAGCAGACCTGCAGAAGAGGGGCTTGATAGTTAGAATGAAAACTAACAGAAAGCAATAGCATCAACATCAACAAAAAGGACAACCATGCAAAAACTCCATCTGAAAGTCATGAACATCAAAGACCAAAGGTAGATAAATTCATGAAGAAAAGGAAAAATCAGCATAAAAAGGCTGAAAATTCCAAAAACCAGAATGCCTCCTCTCCTCCAAAAGTTCACAACTCCTCACCAGCAAGGGAACAAAACTGGATAGAGAATGAGTCTGAAGAATTGACAGAAGTAGGCTTCAGAAAGTGGATAACAACAAACTCCTCCAAGCTAAAGGAGCATGTTCTAACCCAATGCAAGGAAGTTAAGAACCTTCATAAAACATTACAGGAACTGCTAACTAGAATAACCAGTTTAGAGAAGAACATAAATGACCTGATGGAGCTGAGAAACACAGCACAAGAACTTCAGGAAGCATGCACAAGTATTAATAGCTGAATCAATCAAGCAGAAGAAAGGCTCTCAGAGATTGAAGATCAACTTAATGAAATAAAGCATGAAGACAAGATTAGAGAAAAAAGAATGAAAATGAATGAACAAAGCCTCCAAGAAATATAAAACTATGTGAAAAAACCAAACCTAGGTTTGATTGGTGTACCTAAAAGTGACAGGGAGAATGGAACCAAGGTGTAAAACACACTTCAGGATATTATCCAAGAGAACTTCCCCAACTTAGCAAGACAGGCCAACATTCAAATTTAGGAAATACAGAGAACACCACAAAGATATTCCTCAAGACTAGCAACCCCAAGACACATAATTATCACCTTCACCAAGGTTAAAATGAAGGCAAAAATGTTAAGCGCAGCCAGAGAGAAAGGTCAGGTTATCCAGAAAGGGAAGCCCATTAGACTAACAGCAGATACCTCAGCAGAAACCCTAGAAGCAAGAAGAGAGCGGGGACCAATAGTCAACATTCTTAAAGAAAAGAATTTTCAACCCAGAATTTCATATCCAGTCAAATTAAGTTTTACAAGAAAAGGAGAAATAAAATTCTTTACAGTCAAGCAAATTCTAAGGGATTTTCTCACCACCAGGCCTGCCTTACAAGAACTCCTGAAGGAAGCACTAAATATGGAAAGGAAAAACCAGTATTAGTCACTGCAAAAGCATACCAAAATGTAAAGACCATTGACACTATGAAGAAACTGCTTAACTAACGGGCAAAATAACCAGCTAGCATTATAATGATAGGGTCAAATTCACACATTACAATATTAACATTAAATATAAATGGGCTAAATGCCCCAATTAAAAGACACAGACTGGCAAATTAGCTAAAGAGTCAAGACCCATCAATGTGCTGTATTCAGGAAACCCATCTCACGTGCAAAGTCACACACAGGCTTAAAATAAATAGAAGAATATTTACCAAGCAAATCGAAAGCAAAAAAAAACCAGGGTTGCAATCCTAGTCTCTGATAAAACAGACTTTAAACCAACAAAGATCAAAAAAGACACAGAAGAGCATTACATAATGGTAAAAGGATGATGCAACAAGAACAGCTAACTATCCTAAATATATATACACCAATACAGGAACACCCAGATTCAGATTCATAAACAAAGTCCTTAATGACCTACAAAGAGACTTAGACTCCCACACAATAATAGTGGGAGACTTTTAACACCCCACTGTCAATATTAGACAGATCAATGACACAGAAAATTAACAAGGATGTTTAGGACCTGAACTCAGCTCTGGACCAAGCAGACCTAATAGACATCTACAGATCTCTTCACCCCAAATCCATGGAATATACATTCCTCTCAGTACCACATCACGCTTAATTGGAAGTAAAACACTCCTCAGCAAATGCAAAAGAATGGAAATCATAACAAACAGTCTCTGAGACCACAGTGCAATCAAATTAGAACTCAGGATTAAAAAACTCACTCAAAACTGCACAACTACATGGAAACTGAACAACCTGCTCCTGAATGACTACTGGGTAAATAACAAAATTAAGGCAGAAGTAAATAAGTTATTTGAAACCAAGGAGAACAAAGACACAATGTACCAGAATCTCTGGGTCACAGCTAAAGCAGTGTTTAGAGGGAAATTTATAGCACTAAATGCCCACAGGAGAAAGTGGGAGAGATCTAAAATCTACACCCTAACAACACATTTAAAATAACTAGAGAAACAAGAACACACAAATTCAAAAACTAGCAGAAGACAAGAAATAACTACAAACAGAGCAGAACTGAAGGAGATAGAGACAGGAAAAACTCTTTACAAAAAAACAACAATGAATTCAGAAACTGCTTTTTTGAAAAGATTAACGAAATAGATAGACCACTAGCCAGACTAACAAAGAAGAAAAGAGAGAAGAATCAAATAGACACAATAAAATATGATAAAGGGGATATGACCAGTGATCCCACAGAAATATAAACTACCATCAGAGAATACTATAAATACCTCTACCCAAATAAACTAGAAAATCTAGAAGAAATGGATAAATTCCTGACACATACATCCTCCCAAGACTAAACCAGGAAGAAGTCAAATCCCTGAATAAACCAATAACAAAGTCTAAAATTGGGCAATAATTAATCACCTACCAACCAAAAAAGCCCAGGACCAGATGGATTCACAGCCAAATTCTACCAGAGGTACAAGGAGGAGCTGGTACCATTCTTTCTGACTATTCCAAACAATGGAGAAAGAGAGACTCCTCCCTAACTCATTTTATGAGGTCAGCATTATCCTGATACCAAAACCTGGCAGAGACATAACAAAAACAGAAAATTTCAGGCCATTATCCCTGATGAACATCAATGTGAAAATCCTCAATGAAATACTGGCAAACTGAATCCAGCAGAACATTAAAAAGCTTATCCACCATGATTACCTTGGCTTCATCCCCAGGTTGCAAGGCTGGTCCGACATACACAAATCAATAAACATAATCTGCCACATAAACAGTACTAATGACAAAAACCACATGATTATAGATGCAGAAAATGCCTTCAATAAAATTCAACACCCCTTCATGCTAAAAACACTCAATAAACTAGGTATTAATGGACCATATCTCAGTAAGAGCTATTTATGAAAAACTCACAGCCAATATCATACTGAATGGGCAAAAACTGGAAGCACTTCCTCTGTCGGAATTGCCACAAGACAAAGATGCGCTCTCTCACCACTCCTATTCAACACAGTATTGGAAGTTCTGGCCAGGGCAATCAGGCAATAGAAAGAAATAAAGGATATACAAATAGGAAGAGAGGAAGTCAAATTGTCTCTGTTTGCAGATGATATGATTATATATTTAGAAAACCCCATCATCTCAGCCCAAAAAATCTTTAAGCTGATAAGCAACTTCAGCAAAGACTCAGGATACAAAATCAATGTGCAGAAATCACAAGCATTCCTACACACCAATAATAGACAAACAGAGAGCCAAATCGTGGGTGAACTCCCATTCTCAATTGCCACAGAGAGAATTAAATACCTAGGAATACATCTTATAAGAGATATGAAGGACCTTTTCAAGGAGAATTACAAACCACTGCTCACAGAAATAAGAGAGGACACAAACAAATGGAAAAACATTCCATGCTCATGGATAAGAAGAACAAATATCATGAAAATGGGCATACTTTGGGAGGCCAAGGCAGGTGGATCATGAGGTCAAGAGATCTTGAACCCAGGAGGCAGAGGTTGCAGTGAGCCGAGATCGCACCATTGCACTCCAGCCTGGGTAACAAGAGCGAAACTCCATTTCAAAAAAAAAAAAAAAGAAAAAGAAAATGAGCATAGTGCTCAAAGTAATTTACAGATTCAATGCTATTCCTATGAAGCTACTACTGACTTTCTTCACAGAATTAGAAAAAACTACTGGGCAGTAGAACAAGAATCCTGTTCTCTCTCCCTCTTTTTCTTCCTCTTTCTTTCTCTCATACATTCTTTTTCTTTCTTTGTTTCACTCTCACTTTCTTTCCTCTCTTTTTCTTTCTTTAAAAAAAAAAAAAAAGAAACACTGACATGGAACATGGTTGGCTTTTCATAGGAAACCCACATCTGTTGGCCTTGGGGTTGCTCCTGCACCACGGCCATTTCTGTGTCGTGTTTGGAGCTTCTGAACAAGACCCTGGTTGTCTCCTTGTGTGCCGCGATGTACCAATCACTCTCCGCTGTTCATCAGATTTTTCTGGGAGCTGCTCCAAGGAGAGGAGATAGAGAACAACAATTTCTTTTCTCTGTCCTCACCCAGTTATAAACTCCAGAAACAGCACAGAAAACTTTATTTTTTATAAAATCTTTTTTTTTTCCTAAAGGAGTAGGCCATCTAGTGGAGTAACTGGGAAAGGCCCTCTCTTAGGGCAGAACTTTACCTTCAGACCCACAGCGAACCGCCGCTTTAGGAGCCCTGGTCTCAGCAGGAAAGTAATGAGAGGTTGTGTCACTACCACGCAGGGCATGGAGCCAAAGGGAGCTTTCTCTTATTGAATGAAGTTTTTTGGTGGTGTGTGTATTTCTATGTATACTTGAGAAAGTGTTCCTACAAGCCTTAAATTAAGGCAAATAAGAAGCAGAATCACCAGAGAATAAAGACCAACAGCATCAACCTAGTATACAAATGTCTTCAGTAGTCTATAGCTGGACATTGAAATCGTATGCTCAACCTATTGAAATTGATCTTTATTTGATTGAAATTAAGAAGCTTCTCTTCCTCTGGTTCTGCAATAGGTTTCTAATGATTCCCAATTGTATTACTCCAAGAAATTAGAATGATTCTAAAACCTTGAAATGGTAATTCAGAGAACTTCATCTTTGTGTTAAAAACTGAATTAATAGAATTTTAGAGCTAGAAAGGCCCTTAGCAACTAGTGAATCCAGTCATTTATTTTCTACGAGAAGAAAACTAAGGCCCTGGAATACGAAATCATTTGTTGATAACCACACAATTCTCTTCTTCAGCATAATTCTTTTCTCTGTAATTCTTATTTAGGAAGCAGTCTGACTAAGCCTGAGCTAACGTTTCTATTGCAAGTGCTTTTGGTTTTCTTGTTCTGGAATTGTGCGTGTCTGTGTTTGCCTTCCCTGTTTGAAGTCTGAGCCACAGCACTAACCCATGGCCTAGCGCCTGAGAGCTGGAGAATGTCTCAGCAGTTGTTTAGCCTCGATCCCCAGCCTTGACAAGGAAAAATGACAGAGGTTCAGAAAGGTCAACAGTGGTTCACCCCATTTCATAACTCGCTGGTCCCACACCTGGAATTGAACTCTGATCTTCAGATGCCCGATGTACTGTGGTATATTTCCTTGGATGCCAGTCTCCACCCCAGTCGTGCCACTCTCACGGGTTAAAAAGCATGCATACACAGCAAAAGCAGATTTACTTGAGAAGTGTACTAACTAGAATTTTTAAAATTTGTAGTATGGTAAAATTATTTGTGTAGTCTTTAGGATTTAAGATTGGGGCATTTTCTGCCTTTTCTTTTGATGCCTTCAGAAATGAGAAATACATTTCCATTTGATTTCTCTCTCTTTTTCCAAACTCCAGCATATAAATAATGACCATATTCATGGAGAGAAGAAGGAGTTTGTGTGCAGGTGGCTGGACTGCTCAAGAGAGCAGAAACCCTTCAAAGCCCAGTATATGTTGGTAGTGCATATGAGAAGACACACGGGCGAGAAGCCTCACAAATGCACTGTGAGTACAGAAGTGGGCGGCAGGCACACGTGGGTCCTTCCCCATACTCAGAAGAGCTGTGCAAGCTGATGACTCCAGCTCAGGGGAAGCGTGGTTGGGTGGCGGGAGAAGAGGACTGGAGTGTTGTCTGGTGATAAATACTTGGGTGTTTGAGTGATTGAGTTGGGCAGCGCAGCTCTGCAGAGTGGCAAGGGGGCAGTGGCAGCTGGCACTGGGAATGAACACAGAGTCACCCTGCTGGCCGCGGCCCAACAACTTATGGTACCCTGGGGCTCGGAAGGCAAAGGGTAGTGCCAGCTTCCAACTTACAAAGTTGAAGTTGACTTTTAAAACAGCTAATCCCTATACCAGGTTTTAAAGTTTTCCCTTCCTTTCCTAGTGAGTCCTTGGGCACAGCATACGCGCATGGAATGGGACAGGCCTGCTGCAAGGCTGTTCATTCTTCACTGTGGTGCCCACAAGGCGCACTGGGCACACTGAGCCCTGGTACTTTACATCTTAAAGGCCCTTTACAAACATGATCAAATTCCATGTCTTTGTATGGACACAAAGCTATATTAATGAACTTTGTGCTGAATCTGAAATCAGTGGGAATTTGAGGAGATCAATGAGCAGATAATGAAACCCATTGTCCACATTGAGCGGTCTATAAAAAAAAAAAATTCAGGACTTTTACTGGCACTGAAAACTCTTTATCTTGAACTGCACCAAGCTACATCTGAATCCCAATAAATGCAGAGTTTAGTGGACTTTTTGTTCCTGGGTTTTGAAAAGCTGCTGACCCTTGAAACGTCAGTTTTTCATCAGCTTGGAGGGCGTGTTAGGCATAAGCTGCTGTTGCCATTGTGCAGAGTAATCCAGATTTACCTGTTGTCCTCAGTTTGAAGGTTGCACAAAGGCCTACTCGAGACTAGAAAACTTGAAAACACACTTGAGATCTCACACTGGAGAGAAACCATACGTCTGTGAGCACGAAGGTTGCAACAAGGCTTTCTCAAATGCCTCTGATCGCGCCAAGCACCAAAACAGAACGCACTCCAATGAGGTAAGCAGCCTCCATGGGCACAGAGTTTGCCTAGGAAACAAAGAACCATCCCCAGGAAGGCATATCGGAAGGCCTAGTGTGTTCTATTTTGTTTTCCTCTTGGCCATTCCCAGCATGAGTGGTCTCTGCCCCTGCAGGTGAAGGCTTGGGCTTCCGAGGTGGGGCTGAAAACTGGACCTTATTTGGAGAATAGTAAGAGATGAAGAAGAAACGTCTTAAAACCCCTAGCGAACTTTTTAGTTTCATGTTGTTTTGAACTGCCACCTACTGGTCAAACAATGGGATCATTTAACTTGGAATCCGAGCCAGTCACTCTGCCCAAAATAGCATGAATCCATGCAAAGGATGACCTGTAAGCCCCAAGGATATATTAAGAAGTAGCATGTTGACAGCTGACAGCTTCCTGCTAAGTCATCCACTTTTATTTGCTTCCTCCAAGTGGTACCTTCAAATGTATTATATCAAAAAAGATTTTTACGGAGCAACCAACCTTGGCTAAATGCAATTTTCAGACATTGTAAATTCTAAAGGATCTTGGAAGATGGTCTCAGAAACCCAGAATACTTTCTAGGCAGTCATTTAAGACAACATTTTGAGTAAAGCTTCAGGGTGGTTCCTGTTGTATTACTGTTATTTTTAGGTAGTTATCCCCCCTAAATTGTAGAGAGGCGTAAGAATGAAAATTACTCCAGATTCATTGCTTACATTTTAGTGCACATCTACCTACAAATTTCCAGCTTGGCCTTAGAGGTCTAGCTCAAATTCTAGCTTGTCTGTGAAACCTTCTCTTGAATGTATCAGGAGATTAACAGAAAGACTCCCCACATTTTGAGTGTAAATAGGATAGCTAACCAGAATTTGTTAACATGAAACATAGTTCACACTACAAGTGTGTCATCAGTTTGCTTAAAATGTGTTAGAGAAGGAACATTCTGCACACATGAGACCCTGGAGTGGCTGTTATTTGATCTCACAAGTACAGGTCAAGCCCATTCATGATCTTTCAGACAGAGAGCTGGACAGAGAGAATCTTGATAGAGACAAAGTGAGTCCTTCTGCTCAGTGTCTATTTGGCTTTGAGGTGACAAAGATAGTTCTCACCATGTTTTCTTCAGCTGAAACTGACAGAGCAAAAGCATCTCTAAAGGGATTAACCACACTCTGTAAAAAGCACACTCAAACTCCCACATGTAAGTTCATATATACCAACTTTTTATGTGAAAAGGTCATGGAAACTGAAGTTATTTAGAATCTCATTATTTTCCAACTGTTTGAAGACATTTTAAAGATGCCACATCCCCATTTTTAAATGTAAAAATGCTTTTACAGTATGCAGTAGCTGAAATATAATCTATTATACTTGTTTTGTTCAAAATTTCAGGGAGTCTAGAACAGATAAATCCACAGATATAGAAAGTAGATTAGTGGTTGCCAGAAGCAGTGGGGAGAGTGAATAGTAATGACTGATAATGGGTACAAGGTTTCTTTTGTTGGGATGGTGAGGATATTCTGGAATTAGGTAATGGTGATGATTACACAATGTCTAGAATGTACTAAATGCCACTGAATTGTGCAATTTAAAGGGATTATTTTTATGGCATGTGAACTATATTTCAATTTAAAATTTTAAGGGGTTTTGACATAACTTAGAATGTATTTCATATATTTAAGTATAATTTTGGCTAGAAATTTAGAGGGCATTCATTCCTATAGATGTTAGGCCAATGTTCTCCCCTATTATCATGGAGAAATTTGGACAATCGGTATGTTAGGATCAGAATGCACACATATAAAGATAATTACCAAGTTTTTTGTCTTTTTATGGACCTAAAATATTTGTACATGTCTGTTTGCTTTAATTGTAGCATAGTTGGGCTTGTGTTCTTCTGCAGGGTAAAAAGTGCAATGCTATGTGAGAGTCGAGTTATCTTTTATCTTGGGCAATAATATTGATCATGCTTGAGCAATTTACTTAAATTATTAACCTTGATCATAAATTCATAGTTAAAATTCTACCCACAGACATATTTACAAACACGTTATGTTTCTTTATTCTATATGCAAGGCGTTGGCCCTGTGTATGAATGATGGACATTTTCAGATGCATCAAAATTAAGTTTGTCCAGGAAATCCAGATTTGTGCAATCTCTCAATCCTAGATAAGTGATTTGCTTTCATTTATTTCCCCTTATTGCACCCTCATTTATTCATTGAGCAAATACTGATAGCTAATTATGTGTCAAGCCCTTTGCTATTCTAAGTGTGGCCAAGAAAATAATGGACTGGAACAAGAAGGGAGTAATTTCTGGCACTTCTCTGTCCCTCTGGCTGTCCTGCTCATTTAGGGCTGTTAGACCAACCATAGCTCTGACAGGACTTCTTAACTCCAGATCACACAGCTCATTTTTACCAAGTTTCCTGAGTTCTGATTCGACGGAACCTCCCTGTCTAGAAAGCTGCAATGGCTCCCTCTTCCCTGAAGGGAAACTTTAGACTCCCTAAGCTTGTATAAGTGCCTGTTCCTGCAGGATCCAAGCTCGCCCCTCCAGTCCTGAGTTCTCACTATCATGACCATGAATCAAACCTTCCAGAAGCCGCTGCTATGGACTGTCATGCTTAGGTGCATGAAGTGTCTCTGCCACTGGACGTTTGCTGAGCACACTTCTTTTTGGCATCCCAAGTAAAATGACTCCTCTTAATAAAAGCTCTGTATATTGAGTGCTTACTACGTTCCATGCATCCTGGTAAGCACTTCCTGTATATGATCTAATTTAACGCTTACCAGTAACCGTGTGAGCTGGGCATTAAGCCCAGATATAGAATCTTAATAACTGATGCTTCCCATTATGATCTCCACTGAAAAAATGATCTTCCTCTGTCTATACCCTTACATAGTATCCACACTTTATATTATAGATCATTGCATCATCTTATTTTTCCTACCAGATTTTGCAGTCTTATAATGAAATCTTGTCATGTGCAACTTTGTGCTTGCAGAATCTTGTACCTCAGTAAATCTGAGAACATTTTTCTTAGCCCCTAATTATATTTTATTTCAGTCACTGATCACAACAAAATTTGTGGGCAAAAGCTATGTGAAGGGTTAATATACTTTATGTTATGTTGTTGTGAGGTATACATTTCCTGAACCTGTACTCTTGTGAATTTTTGTGGGTAGATAATGTGTATGTTCAAACACAAGGACACATGGGCACAGGTGCACTTCTATAGGCTATTGTTTATGGAAGTGCAGGAGCTGACACATTTGTATACTCATTACACATTGGCTGCGTCCTTGGTTCTAGGCTAACCCTTGATGTACATGCATATATTTATAGGAAGAGTAGCTCTGCAAACATGCAGGCTTTGTGCTTCCTCTCTCCTTCTGGTCTCCACACTTCTGCCCCATATATCCCAGTCCACCTGCTGATGGAACAACCTGTCACAGCAATGCTGTGAGCAAGCAGAGGGCCTGGGTCAGAACACTGTAAGGTAATTACGCTAATTGTCAGAGCCATTCTTCTGTCCCTAATGCATAGAATTTGATGTGCTCATCTCATTTTATATATAGATATCTATATATGCTCTAAATCACACAAGCTCCTGAGTAGATGTAATTCATAGTTAATGGGAATCAAGTCTACCCAAAGGAATCTCAAGTTTGGAGGTGAAACCTCTCAGGATAATTTTCAGGATCTTTGCTTCACTGCATTAGGACATTTCAGCATTTTAGGTAGCACTCAGGCTGTTCTTGGGCTTTTAGTGAAAAAGCATCTTTTAGACATACATTCTACAAGACACAGCATCATTTTAAATATAATAGGTACATTATATTAATCCTGCTTTTCATGACAATTGCTTACGTAAAACCTCATCCTCTACTGTACGTAGATATAAATATATATTCGTGAAATCATCTTTGCATATATTATATTTCAAGACAAGTATACAAACTCACAAGTGTGATGTTGGTCATGAGCAAGGGCCAGCAGTTCTGTGATTTGAGAAAATATTTCACTTATATAAGCATTCACAAAATTATTTATGACTGTATCCTCAGGCTTCATCACTGACCCACACAGAAAATGAGATTAGCATGAAATAATTTATAGACCTTAGTTATAAAGCTCAGGAGAAGAACCAGACCAGAAATCCTGGTCCCCAAAACATCTGTCAGCCCTCTGAAGTTTGGGATGAGGGTTCAAGGACAGTCTATAATAGGGCTTTCTAACTTCGAAGATCAGAAAGGTTCTGGCTATTTTGAGCCCTGAATATCCCCACACTTGTACTGCTACCCAAAGGAGGAGCACATTTTAGTGTCATCTAACATGGGAAAGGCCATAGGCAATTTTAAAATGATGACTATGCATAAATAGCACATTTTCAAAAGGATCAGAGTGATATTCTGTCTCAGAACCAGGACATCCATAAGAAATTTTGTCACACAACCTCTTCTGAAAGGTGTACAGTCTTCTGATTAGATGATGGGTATCTTTTAAGCCATCTTCACTGTCATCATCATCATCAAATATCTATCAAGCGCCTGTGATGGCACCGTGATACTTCTCACTCACAGTATAAATGCTTCCGAGAACATCAAGGCAATTCTCAGTTCTCCCTGAGCCTCTCTCAAGCCATCACCTATTAAAGCTAGATTCTATGGACAGGGAACTGTGTTCTAATGGCCTTATTAAACCATTAGTTCATAGAGGTATCTGAACACCTCAAAGCCTTGTGAAAGTGTTTTGAAAGGATTAAAAGTGTAATGAGCAACCATAAAGGACTTTCAGGCTGGGGGCGTAATCACTTTCATAACAATCTCTTACCTCATTCTTGTGGCATTTGGCAGAAACCATATGTGTGCAAAATCCCAGGCTGCACTAAGCGTTACACAGACCCAAGCTCCCTCCGGAAACACGTGAAGACAGTGCATGGCCCAGAGGCTCATGTCACCAAGAAGCAGCGAGGGGACATCCATCCTCGGCCCCCACCCCCGAGAGATTCCGGCAGCCATTCACAGTCCAGGTCGCCTGGCCGGCCGACTCAGGGAGCCCTCGGTGAGCAGCAGGACCTCAGCAACACTACCTCAAAGCGGGAAGAATGCCTCCAGGTGAAAACCGTCAAGGCGGAGAAGCCCATGGTATGTCATTCACTCGCCTTCTGACTTCACAGCAGGCCAGGGTCATTTAAAAGAGCCAGGTGGGGTGCATAGAGGGACAGGACTTCCCTGGTCCTCACTGTGTCAGGCTGTCTCTCACCTGAGGAGGTCATGAGGGAAGTGATCTGGATTGCTTACTTGAAGTTGATCAGCTCAGAAAAAGAGTTTCCAGGTTGCCTAACATTTTAAAAATCCCTCCCAGAGCCATACCACTGTGCCATGGAAGGAAGAAAGACACGACTGTCTGTCTCTCCAGCGTGTCTATAATGTCAAAAATCATTCACTGAGTCTTCTTGTAAACATGCTCTCTGTCTTCTTTTGCCCTGGTGACCCCAAGGTAAATAAACCACAGCCCCTATTCTTTAGGGGTTTACAGTCCAATGGGATAAACAGACTGAAAAACAAATACCATGCAGTGTGATGGGGGCTTACACACAAGTCTGTGTAAAGAGGATTCAAGAGAGGGCGAACTGCCAGTCAGTCAGGGCAGAGGAGGCCATGGGATGGGAGGTCAGTGCTCCGGAGGGAAAACCTGAGGAGGAGGAGGAGGAGGAGGGGGAGGAGCACAGGGGTGGGAGGGGAACGGCACAGCAGGGGTGAGTTTTTTTGTTTGTTTTTTGAGGAAACCACTCCAGTACCAGTCTAGAGATTGGGTAAACTGGAGATCACTTCTCCAGTTGGGCCTGAACCAGCAAGGCAGAGCACAAGGGAGGGATCTGAAAGATTCAGTAGGCAAACATCTTTCTGTTTGGTGACTAATAGGACATGTGGGTTCCGCTACTCTTTAAGCTTTTTTCAGACCTTAGTTGGTGACTTTGCTTCATGAATGTGATTTTGTAAAACACCTAAAAATTTCAAAGACAACAAGAAAAATAAAAAGAGTAGATAGTAGAGGAGATTCGGCCCATTTGGTCATGCATAGAATGGATTTAATTGTGCAGATATATTGAGTTCTGGGCTGTCACTTTCTAACCTGTGAAGGAAGTGTGCCAGAGAGAAGTTTCATGCTCAGATTCCCAGATGCACAGAAATGATCAGGCAGACAGATTTATACTTAAAGCAAGCATTTTCTTAAAATTAGAGCAGTCTATCAATTGGATGGGCAGCCTATGAATTCATGAGTGATGTTGCTGTATAGCAGTATGTGTGGGTGGGAAATGATGCACAATGTCACCATTGGGAGGGTGGGATGCTATATTTTAATGACTTACTGAGTTTGTCTTTGAACTCTTAAGAGTCTTAGAGAGTGACATTAAGTCTAGCCAAAAATAACACAAATAGGCTATCCAGATTTGTCATTATTTCTCAGTGGGTAGCTGTACTTTGTTTTAAAAAAGTATCTTAATAAAATGTTTATACATACATTATGATTGATCACTATATTTTAATCAGTTCATAACCTGTGTTTTATATACTGTTTTGGAGGGGAGCACATGTCTATTTTTAAAATAAAGCCTACCTGTATAATAATTGTACAGAACATTCAACAGTTTACCCTCAAGTGTTTAACAAAACGAGGAAAGTTAATTTGTAGTGTCTGAGATTATATCATGAAAAACCGATTATTTGTGTTCTTGGGATATTCTAAGAACCAGAATCTCTTCTACTTTTAGTGTGCATTCCTACTTCAAGAAAATTGTCATTTTCTCTTCAAACACCTATTGTTTAAAAAGAAAATTGGTAGAAATAAAAATTTATGCAAATTTGGCCCAGCAACATTGAGATGCCCCAATGTGTGAAGTATTTTATAAAGTAATTCAATCATATTAGGTTAGTGCAAAAGCAATTACGGTTTTTGCTGTTAAAAGTAATGACAAGACCCGCGATTACTTTTGCACCAACCTAGAACCATAGGACTAAAAGAAACCATAGAGATCCAGACCAGACACATATTTTGAGGAAGCCGAGGCTCAGTGATGTTAATAATCACATTTCCGCAGCAGATGTTATATGTGTATATGCTCATACACATTTATAAAAGTAGATATCATAGACATTTACTAATAAACATGAAATTGACATTTCTAGTTTTCTTTAAAAACATGTCTTTGATTTGATCATCATGCTATAAATTAAATTCTTTCTTCTTTTTTCTTATTAATGCAACATCTCTTCTGTCTAATGCTCCTAAATGTCTTGTTCTCACTTCCTAAGGACAGTGGGTAATAAGGTGAGGGAATTTTGGCTTCTCTGTCCTTTTCATTTTGTTTTCCTTTTTTAACGTTTACTTTTTTGTGTTCATTTTTCTTTAGTTTTTGTGGTTTTGTGATATCTTTGGTAGTGAACATTACTCAGATGTGTTTCGAATATAGAAGCAATGTGTTTTGAACATTCAGCATGTGAAAAAATGTGGAGTTAGTTGGTGAAATTCATTGTTCTATCTGTCTAGGTTTCCATTACAAATCACACTGGGGCCTACCAAGCAGATGTTCTGAAAGACTCATTATTGTGCTGACTAGTGCAAATTCATCCTTAGACCAGACATGCACCACCTTCTTTGAGGAAGATCTGGCTTCATTTGTTGTTAGCAGTGTAACCGCTATTTAAGTGTGGAAGCTCATTGAAGCAATTTCCTAATTGCGAGTGCATTTGTGCCTTCTTATATGCTCTATGGAAGTATATCTGCCTGTGTGTTTGCACAAACGCACAGATTCATGTCCACACACTCTAATTTGACAGGCCAGGAGTAAGAGACATCCAAAGCTCTGGAAACAACAAGTACCTCAGGAAGGAGCAGGTGGTCTGGCAATCCAGCACTCTTCTGAGCCCAAAAATTAAGCAGGGTTCATATACTCATGATCAAATTTGTATATCTTATTTTGCTCTGCTTGGTTGCCCGGGACAAAGTTAGTGTACCATGCAGCACTCACTTAGAAAGTGTTCATTTGCTTGGGTGTATGTGCTGTGATAGCAGAAGAAGCAAACGGGTTCTACTGCGAAGAGCCCTTCCTGGCAGCACTGCGCATTCCACCTGATACTACAGTACTCTGTAACTAAGTGAGTGTAGTTATCTGTCCCTAAAGCACTCTCCCTTCTAGCTGCTGTCAGTGTTTATAGTAACACTAGTGAAGGTGCTGCAGGCGCATGGAAGTAGCTTGTCTAGGAGTCCAGGCTAGTTGCACCATTCACTTTGTGACTTTGGGCAGTCACTGAACTTCTCTGAACATCACTTTGCTTATCTGTACAAAAAGGATTTGACTGTTAATCAGCCAGGACACTGCTGGAACTTCAGATAGAACATTTGTGTTGTGTGACTGTCCTGTGCAGTGTAGGCCATTTTATATAGTAATCCCCAGACTTTCCACCCTGAATTCCCAGGAGCCCTGGGAACGAGAGGAGGCAGTACTTTCCCTGATTGAGGACCGGTGGACTACATTAACATTCCATTGTTTGCAGCATTGTCTTACAGAGTCTACTCGGTTGGGGTTAGGGAATCATTTCCTAATCCTCCTAGTGAACTGTTAGGCAGTACACTAAGAGGAATGGTGAAATCATTCTGTAGACTCATGACGGCTGTGATCTGCAGACTTTCTTTATTTCTGGGTATAGCACAAGCTAAGTGATTGAAGTTTTACCTCTCAACTCCTTTTACTGACACCTTGGTTGAGGTTCTACAAAAGCAGGAAACTGTGGAAGGAGGGAGGAGAGGCTGCAAAGAGCTTGGCTAACCAGCCCTGAACAGCCTATAGGGGCTTCTGTTGGAGGAGGCAATATGTGCTGATGCATATCTTACATTTATGTTTCAGCTGAGCAAAATGAACCTAAAGACTAAAACCACCTGGGATCATCATAATTGCTAACACCCTGTGAGCCAATTTCTATCATTCAGGTCTTTTCATATTTGGGAGCTCTCTGGGTTTCACGCTTAATTCCTGACAACAATCCCTGAAATAAATGGTCCCCATTCTATAGATAAGGAAACTGAGGTTTAGAGTGGCTAAGTGATGTGCCCAAAGAATAAAGTGGTGGAGGTGAGATTGGAACCGAGGAAGGGTGTTTGCAGAGCTGGCGATTGGGGCAGGATTCCATGGCTGATACCATGCCAGTTACACTGCAGCTAGCATACTCTGCTGTCCATTGCCTCCCAGTGCCCATCAGCCTGGTGGTCCATCAGTCATTTTGGCCAAAAGAGGCCATCTCCATTCACCAGAACATAGTTTTTCTTCTCATTCAACCAACGGATGATCTTGAAGATCTTGACATGCATGAGCTGTTGTTATTGGCTCCCTTTCCTTGACCCTCCCTGCTGACATTTCTTTCCTTTCCGCTTGACCCCAACAGACATCTCAGCCAAGCCCTGGTGGTCAGTCTTCATGCAGCAGCCAACAGTCCCCCATCAGCAACTATTCCAACAGTGGGCTCGAGCTTCCTCTGACTGATGGAGGTAGTATAGGAGACCTCAGTGCCATCGATGAAACCCCAGTCATGGACTCGACCATTTCCACTGCAACCACAGCCCTTGCTTTGCAAGCCAGGAGAAACCCAGCAGGGACCAAATGGATGGAGCACGTAAAACTAGAAAGGCTAAAACAAGTGAATGGAATGTTTCCAAGACTGAACCCCATTCTACCCCCTAAAGCCCCTGCGGTCTCTCCTCTCATAGGAAATGGTGAGTTCCACATCAGACCATGCATCTGCTCAGGGTTCTTTTTTCTGTTCTTTTAAATGCAGGCTCTCAGTTTTATGTTTGCCAGTTTCTCCACCAGTCCTAAAATGATGCTGTAACCGTCCGTTAATGCTCAGCCCATTCAAGTTGCCTTTTTGGATGGTCCATATTTTAAAAACAGCTAGGAACTGGATATTATTGAGAAAAAAAAGTGACTGTGCATGACTCATATTCTGATGGTGAAATCGTAACTGTTAGACTAGGGTAAGAGAATGCCAGCAGTAGAAGCATCTGTGGTTGCAACTGTGTCTCTAGTTTCCAAAATGTAAAAACAGGAGGTTAGCAGCCACTTTTATTTATATTTGCCCAGTTCAAGGAAAGGCAAAAATCCCTCCCTGTGGTCAGTCCCAAGGTCAGTTTGTGCTTCTGAGATTATACTGCTGAAAGCACCTGAGGGTGAAGCGAGCCCCTGCACCAACCCAGGTGTTCCCTGTTGATTGGATGCGGAATGAACGGGACGCCCTGAGCATGATTGTGAAACTCGTGGAATACCTTTGCCTGGGGACTTGGCTGGAACTCAAGCGTTGTGTACACATCCCAAGATTCTTTTTGTCCTTGCGCTGTGCTTGGGGAGGGACTTCACTGACTTGAGGGAGTTCATCGCCAGTCGCCAGCCACCCCGTTTTTATAAAGGAAGCTTCATGGGCACCAGCCATGCCTGCTAGCTCACTGCTGTCTGCGGCCGCGTTGGGGCTACACTGCAGACCTGAGTAGTTGTGAGGCCGACAGTGTGACCTGGGACACCAAAACTAGTTTCTAGCTGTCCCTTTACAGAAAAGGGTTGCACATGCCGTGTGTAAGTCGTCCTCAAGGGAATTCATCTCCGCACGCTCTCTCCCTTTCTCTTGTCTCCAGGCACACAGTCCAACAACACCTGCAGCTTGGGTGGGCCCATGACACTTCTCCCGGGCAGAAGCGACCTCTCCGGGGTGGACGTCACCATGCTGAACATGCTCAACAGGAGGGACAGCAGCGCCAGCACCATCAGCTCGGCCTACCTGAGCAGCCGCCGCTCCTCGGGGATCTCTCCCTGCTTCTCCAGCCGCCGCTCCAGCGAGGCGTCGCAGGCCGAGGGCCGGCAGCAGAACGTGAGTGTGGCGGACTCCTACGACCCCATCTCCACCGACGCCTCGCGCCGCTCCAGCGAGGCCAGCCAGGGCGACGGCCTGCCCAGCCTGCTCAGCCTCACGCCCGCCCAGCAGTACCGCCTCAAGGCCAAGTACGCGGCCGCCACGGGCGGACCGCCGCCCACGCCCCTGCCCAACATGGAGAGGATGAGCCTGAAGACGCGCCTGGCGCTGCTTGGGGACCCCCTCGAGCCCGGCGTGGCCCTGCCCCCCGTCCACGTCCCGAGGAGGTGCAGCGACGGGGGAGCCCACGGCTACGGGCGGCGCCACCTGCAGCCACACGACGCGCCGGGCCACGGGGTGAGGAGGGCCAGCGACCCCGTGCGGACGGGCTCCGAGGGCCTGGCCCTGCCCCGCGTGCCCCGTTTCGGCAGCCTCAGCAGCTGCAACCCCCAGGCGATGGCCCCGTCCGCGGAGAAGCGCAGCCTCGTGCTTCAGAATTACACGCGTCCCGAGGGCGGCCAGCCCCGCAACTTCCACTCGTCCCCCTGTCCTCCTAGCATCACCGAGAACGTCACCCTGGAGTCCCTGAGCATGGACGCCGATGCCAACTTGAACGATGAGGATTTCCTGCCGGACGACGTGGTGCAGTATTTAAATTCCCAGAACCAAGCAGGGTACGAGCAGCACTTCCCGAGCGCCCTCCCGGATGAGAGCAAAGTGCCCCACGGGCCCGGTGACTTTGACGCGCCCGGGCTGCCAGACAGCCACGCCGGCCAGCAGTTCCATGCCCTCGAGCAGCCCTGCCCCGAGGGCAGCAAAACGGACCTGCCCATCCAGTGGAACGAAGTCAGCTCTGGAAGCGCCGACCTGTCCTCCTCCAAGGTCAAGTGTGGCCCGCGGCCCGCCGTGCCGCAGACTCGCGCCTTTGGGTTCTGCAACGGCATGGTGGTCCACCCGCAGAACCCCTTGAGGAGCGGGCCCTCTGGGGGCTATCAGACCCTCGGGGAGAACAGCAGCTCCTATGGTGGCCCAGAGCACTTGGTGCTACACAGCAGCCCCGGAAGTGGCACCAGTGGAAATGCCTTCCATGAACAGTCCTGCAAAGCCCCACAGTACGGGAACTGTCTCAACAGGCAGCCAGTGGTCCCTGGTGCGCTAGATGCTGCCTGTGGGGCAGGAATTCAAGCCTCAAAGCTGAAAAACACTCCCATGCAAGGGAGCGGGGGCCAGCTGAATTTCAGCCTGCCGGTAGCGCCAAATGAGTCAGCTGGCAGCACGGTAAATGGCATGCAGGTCCAGGACCCGGTGGGACAGGGGTACCTGGCTCACCAGCTCCTTGGTGACAGTATGCAGCAACAGGGGGCAGGCCGTCCCGGTCAGCAGATGCTTGGGCAGGTTAGTGCTACCTCACATATCAACATCTATCAAGGGCCGGAGAGCTGCCTGCCAGGGGCTCACGGCATGGGCAGCCAGCCGTCAAGCTTGGCAGTCGTCAGGGGCTACCAGCCGTGTGCCAGCTTTGGGGGCAGCAGGCGCCAGGCTGTGCCAAGGGGCAGCCTCGCTCTGCAGTCAGGACAGCTCAGTGACACAAGTCAGACCTGCAGGGTGAATGGCATCAAGATGGAGATGAAAGGGCAGCCCCATCTGCTGTGCTCTAATCTGCAGAATTACTCTGGTCAGTTCTATGACCAAACCATGGGCTTCAGTCAGCAAGACACGAAAGCTGGTTCATTCTCCATTTCAGACGCCAGCTGCCTGCTACAGGGAACCAGCGCCAAAAACTCTGAGTTACTTTCCCCAGGTGCTAATCAGGTGACAAGCACAGTGGACAGCCTCGACAGCCATGACCTGGAAGGGGTACAGATTGATTTTGATGCCATCATAGACGATGGGGACCACTCCAGCCTGATGTCGGGGGCCCTGAGCCCAAGTATCATTCAGAACCTTTCCCATAGCTCCTCCCGCCTCACCACGCCTCGGGCGTCCCTCCCGTTCCCGGCGCTGTCCATGAGCACCACCAACATGGCTATCGGGGACATGAGTTCTTTGCTGACCTCCCTAGCGGAAGAAAGCAAATTCCTTGCAGTTATGCAATAGGCTTTAGGAAAGAAAAGGACTGCAACAAACATAAATCTATAGGAGTTGAAAAGATTAAACTGACTTTGTTTTGGCTGTTTTTTTTTTTTGTTTGTTTTTTTTGTTTTTTTTTTTGTTTTTTTTTTTTTTTTTTTTTTTTGTTTTTTTTTTTTTTTTTTTTAGTTCTGTATGTATTTTAGCAATCTCATCTCACCTAACTGGGATGTGTTTCAAATATATTCCTTTTATGGAAAAGGACTCTGAAAAACCCTAAAGTATTCTAGGGAGAAACTGTCTTCCATTTCAGTTTTGAATCAGTATTGTTACACTCAAACCACCCTCTTTTTTAAAAAAAAAACTGTAAGCCCGCCCCCTTTTTTAGTAAACCAATGTAAATGTGTGATGTGCATATTCTTTATTTTAGAAGAGCAGTCAAATTAAAGGATTTGACATGTTTCGCTGTAGCTCAAAGGAAATTCGGAGTTGGTGTGCTTGTGACCAAGGGGTTACACTTCCAGCTTTTAAAATTCTCCTTTACATGTGCTCAATGTTGCGTTTTGTGTTTTGGTTTCTGTTTTTTATTTTAATTCCCACATTGGGCACAAGAATCAGAATATGGATAGCGAGTTTAAGCATCTTTTGTGGTGCACGGTAGCATAGACGGCAGAGTACTGATGTTCTCCCCATCCCCAATTCAGTTCAGGACACACTTTCCACAGTTACACCGAAGTGGGAACGTGGGGCTCTTGCAAATGAAATAGGCGCTCACAGTTTCGGTTTTCAGCTCTTCGTGTTCGTAAGTGTGCTTTGGGGGAGGCTATGTCTGTATGGTCGGTTCTCAGTTACCACATTTGCCTCTCCTCCCACTACCTTCATGAACATTCATTGCGTTTAGCACTGCAGCCAGAGAGAAGGGACAGGCAGTTGGTGACACTCAGCCACGTTGCTACTTCTATCTGTTCTGGTAAGAAATTAGAGAGCTTATAGATTGAAGCAATTGGGTAGAATTAGTTGGGGAGGTATTTGTGGGTTTGTTGTATTTGTTGATTCTTTCCATCACTTTCTGTTACAACTGAGAATGGATTATATATAGCTCTAAGTATATATGTATTTAAACAGCCCCACAAGCAGCTGTATCAGTAACATTTATTAATTCCACTACAGTGAAGGAGAATTTCTATTCTAAATACCTTATTTTGAGGGATTTATAAAACTTAGTTGTAAAAGAGAAAGCCCACACAGTGGGAATAAATTGTTTCAGCCATTTTTAGTGTTTGAGAGCACTAGGGGAGGTGTTTAGTAGCTGTGTGGATGCATTTTTTCACACCCTGTCTATTGAATGCTGCATCCATTGACAAATGTTACATGCGTTTAGTCCGTAATGTGGACTAGATCTGTACTTCTGTTTTGGATTAAAACATTTAAAGATTTTTAAAGTGCAGCTCCACCCCATGTGCAGTTGATACACATAAAAGTCATACTGTGTGTGCACAAAGAGTACATGGATTTTCCAGCATATTGCTTTAAAAATGTATAAACTATTAAAATAAAATATGAACACCTCAGGCTACCTGCTGTATTCTGTCCCATTGAACCCAGGAATTGGATTTATTGCAAGTGATTGATAATTCAATTATGTGGCTTTTCCCCTTTATTCCTGCCATTTCAATTACAGTAGAAAGACAAAATCAAGTAAAATAAAATGTAAGATAATAGAAAGAGTGTCAGGACCAGCCGACTTTTCTCATGTTTATGTTTGTTCTTTTATTTGGACCAAGAATCTCTGCATGGAAGTTGCTTTGCCATTGGGGACTTTGGCTAAGACTGTTGGGTTTGCCTTCAATTAGATGTTCCTGAGATGAGCAGAGGGATGCTGCAGTTCCCCCTCCATGCCTGCTGTCCTCCCCCATGTAAGTGTTTGAAATTAAAGGATGTGTCTCCTTTGGAACAGCCCCAGAACAAAAGAGAATGAATGATCTGAGCTTAGGAGAATAGAGGCTCTACCAATTTTCAGCTGAAAAAGCAAGGCTTTCTTTGTGTTTCTGAAACAGGACATGATGTTGTCACAAAATCAGAGATCCAGTCTCACTTTTCCATGAATCTCCGTATCTCCAGGTCCTGGTCTTATCTTGTGTGCTCTAATGGTCCACCTCAATCCCTTTCCAACCCTTGTTTTCAAAGCATGGGGCCTGAGTGTTCTCCACTCCTCCTAAGCAAGGAGCTTAGATGGAAGCCACCATGCTGACCTCATCCATCAGTGGACTCTCCCAGTAGTATTCTTGGATGCAACTGCATTTCTCAGTTACCATCATTTCCTGCATCAGCTTCGTCCTTCGTGGAGGGATGGATGCGATCAGGCCCACCACTGTTGTCTTGTGCTTCTGCTCCTTCCTATGGTTTCAGGTCATTTTCTGGGTTTCCCCCATTTTTTTCATATTTGCTTCCCTTGCTATTGCTTTTAGATTTGCAGGAGATGCAAGTTTCAGCTCAATGGTTGGCTTCTCTCAATATGGAAATTTCAGGATGGAGGAGAGGAGGGAGGGAAGAAGAAAGTATATTCCTCCAGAATTTCAATGATCTGTTGTGGCAGTCCAGTGGAAGGAAGGTCTTTTGAGGTCACTTAGACACATCCTTTTGGGCATCTTTTGGGATCTCTGTAGGCTAGGCATCTCATATCTTGAGACCCATCCCCAGCCTCCAAGCCTCTCTCCATTTCTCTAACTTATGTATTTAGAGCGAGAGGACCGCCTCACTAGTGTCACCATCCTGCCTTTTATAAAAAATACAGGCTCACACCTGGTACTCCTACTTAATGTCTGTGTCAAACTTTTTATTTTTCTAACCATTTTTGTTTTATTTTTCCGAAAAAGTTAACCCCTCCCAACTCCTCACACATTGGCTCTTCGTCTTGAGCCACAAAGTTTTGATTCTTGCGATGTATGTGCCTTATTTTATGTTAATCTTGTCAATGAGAGGGACCAGTTGGTGTTGCCCAATCAGCACTCCAAGGCTGTGCATGCACTGGCTGGAGAGTGCTTGATGGTAGCAGAGTCGGAACTGTCTTGTATCCTGGTTTCCTGTGTTGTTTTGAACTGATAGGAGGATGTTCTCTTCTGACAAGTTACCCTTGTGTATCCTGCAGATGTGTAAAATAAAATACAAGTTCATTTTTTTCACCTTTTTTAGATTTTTAAACAACAAAATGTGTAATCCTTTTTTAAAAGAAACACATGTAAATACATTTAAGTATTGTAGGCATAGTGTTCTGATGTGACTGGCCCAGGCGTTCCTTGGACAAGCCTGCAGTCCTGGTGATCTCGCCCACCTCAAGCCCGGGGCTGTAGCCCAGCCACAGATGAACTCTACCTTTGCTTTCAGAACCACTTAGTCCTTTTGTAACAAAGAAAAAAAATGTTTCTTACAATGTCAATAAAAAATTCTTTGTACGGAAATTCTTACTGGGTTGTTTATTAAATGCATGGTTGAATGGAAAGAGTGCTTTCTTTGAAAACATCCAGAGCCTGTAGTTGGATCCTGACCCTGCCATATACAAGCTGAATAGACTTGCTGTGAGATCCAGATTCTTTAGCCCTAAACTGGGCAATAAGATGCAGATACATACATGCTCATGTGAGAATGTTTACCGGAAGTGGGGGGGGAGGCACACTAGTTGGAACTATTATTGTGTTTCTTACTTGTATTGCTTTGCCAGATTCAATGAGGAAGGACGGTGGTGGGGTTTAATGTCTAACAACTTCATTTGTCCCTTTTTTATGTTATCCTCTCATTTCAGAAATGCCCTAGCACAGGTCAACAGAAAATCTGACATGATAAAAGCCTACTTTATGTGGCTTTTAATAACTGACCTCGGTCAGAATAAGTTCTCTCCTGTGTTTTTTCTGTCGGTATGCCATATTGTTCTCCAGATCACCGTAAACCACTCCAAAAGCCTTCCCTTCCTCTTTCTTAGTAGTAGCACATGTCTTCTGAGCCATCAGCCGAAGGCGGTGTTTCTGGGAAGAACGGGAGTCCTGGCTGTGGGTATCTCAAGGCTACAAGGATGAGTGCATACATGTGTACGTGGGCACACACATGCACACATGTATGTATACACACGTGTTCCCCAGGCCTTATGTCCTGTAGGGGATGTATTGTTCCCTGCCCTCCAGCAGGGTTTTTTTGGCCATAGGGATGCTTCCTGCTTTCCTGATTCTCGGGAGAATTTCCTCCCATCCAGTCCAAGATGCATTGCTTTTATAACTAGATCCCTTATATAAGGTATCCAAATGAATCCAGAAAAAAAATGAATTTACAAATTCATATTCAGGTATAAACTGTTAGCTCAAAAAGAGACATGCCATGTAGTAAATCAAAATAAGAGAAATCAGAGAAATTAAGCTAAGAGAGAGGAAACATAGGGAAGGGATGCCCCCAGGAATGAGGTGGGTGTCGTGGGCTTCTTTAATCCACATGAGCGGGGATGGATGGGGCTCCCAGCTTTGTTTGTAAAAATGCCTTTTGCAGAGGAAATACAAAGGAAGCAAAGTTTGAGGTAAAATGGTGGAGTTACAATCTGTTGTTTTATAGAGATATGCTTTAAGTAATTTTGGGAATGTAAAGACTGTATCTTACCCAAACAAGAATATAATAGAATGCTAAAATGAGATGGGAAAATTTACCTACTGCCAAAATGTCTTATTTGTCCTTTTTTTCTCCTCCTAGGTTTTCTACTTATTTTCTTGGCAGTCTTCCCTTTTGGTTTGACTTTAGAGTATATTTACTATTCCAAACACAGTCTGAGCACATCTCTCCTTTCATATTAGCCTTTACTTTCTAAAATCTCATTTTACTAACATAGACCTCATTTTACTAACATATGCCTTTTCTACCTAGTTATTCAACCTCTTGACAATTTTTCAAAACAGTAATAGACTCTAAATTGCTTTTAGGCTTTTTTCTTTTTTTCTTCTTTTTTAATATATATTTTACTGCATTTTAGGTTCTGGGGTACATTGAAGAACATGCAAGATTGTTGCATAGGTACATACATGGCAATGTGGTTTGCTGCATTCCTCCCCATCACCTATATCTGGCATGTCTCCCCATGTTATCCCTCCCCAACTCCCCACCTCCCACTGTCCCTCCCCTGGCCCCCCCACAGCCCCCAGTGTGTGATGCTATCCTCCCTGTGTCCATGTGTTCTCATTGTTCAACACCCGCCTATGAGTGAGGACATGCAGTGTTTGATTTTCTGTTCTTGTGTCAGTTTGCTGAGAATGATGGTTTCCAGTTTCATCCATGTCCCTATAAAGGACACGAACTCATCGTTTTTTATGGCTGCATAGTATTCCATGGTGTATATGTGCCACATTTTCCCTGTCCAATCTATCATTGATGGGCATTTGGGTTGGTTCTAAGTCTTTGCTATTGTAAACAGTGCTGCAATGAACATTCGTGTGCATGTGTCCTTATAATATAACGATTTATAATCCTTTGGATATAGGCTTTTTTCTTTGTATACATTTTGTGGCCACAGACTGGCCCACACTCACCCAATGGAGGTATGGAAATTCCATT